>CM071933.1:16977533-17234005 GCA_016081115.2 Rehmannia glutinosa
TCCTCTATCGATCTTATCTTTATAATGGTTTGACTCTTCTCATTTTGAACTCTCTTCATCGATTGAGGTAACTTTTGCAGAGTTTTCTTCTTTTTACACATGAAGATTGTCCATGTATATCTTGAATAATCATCCACCACTACTAGAGTGTATTTCTTTCCACTTATATTTGGTGGCTCAATGGACCAAATAGATCCATATGCAAAGATGCAATATCCTAGTTGAAGATGGACTTGATTTCTCTTTGAATGATGATTTGATCTCGCTTTCCCATCGGCATGCATCACAAACACTTTCCTTCTTGTACATCGAGTCGGCAATCCTTCTACAAGATTACTCCTTGCAAGCTTGTTAATTGTCTTGAAATTCAGGTGACTCAGCTTTTTGTGCCACAACCAACTTGATTCGGTGTATCTTTTTTGCAGACAGCTTGAGACAAGTGCTTGGTGTGGCGATCGACCAATCTACCACATACATGTTCTTCTGTCGGATCCTTGCAACACTACTTCATTTGATTCAGTGTCTTTGATTTGGCACACTCCCATATTAAATCCAACATTATAGCCCTTGTCACGAGTCAGTCGATGCTTAATGAGTTGAAGTTAAGGCCTTCAACGTATGCAACATCTCGTGAATTCTAATCCATTTTTCTTGATGGATCCAAAGTGCCTCTTATTTCCCCTGGAACTTCATTTCCTCCAAATATGACTTTTGCACCTCTAATCTCCTTGAACTTTGACAGATTTTTCTTGTTTCTGTCATGTGTCCGGGAATGCAGCCACTATCCATGTACCAGGTTCCTTGGCACTCACTGTTCCTTGAACCCGCAATCAAGGAAATCAGTTTTAGGTACCCATACTTGCTGGGTCCCGAGGGGTTAGTCTTTGTAAGATGATCCAACCAACCTATAGCCAAATGATTTGACTCTAAGAGGTTGCCATCTATTCGTGCCATAATCATAGTTCACTTTGGCAAATTGCTTGGGGGCTTTAGGTTCATACATTGTCTCTTTTGTCTGTATGCATGTGTGTGTGTTTTAGCAATTGCCTTCTTTGGGTAACTATGATATTTCGAGTGTAGTGCTTGGGTACATATGTGTCGATGATAGCTCTTTTGCCTTTGGAATGACCTTTCTTTGAGTTCTAGGTCTTTGCCATTTTGACATGTATTCCATAGGTCTTGGCCGATATTTTACATTATTCCAATCGGCTTGACTTGGGTAGTTTCTACCATTCCCATCATTTGTGTTCCTCGATAGAACTTCGGGGATTTTGGTAGCTCTGTTTCTTTTTCACAGAGTACTTTGTTTGGATTTTCTTTGAGGAACTCTCTTTGGATTTCTTCTCACTGCCCTCTCAAGATGCTCAATCTGGTTGTTTTCCTTTTCCTTTATATCCAAGGCCAGTTTGTTTGTGATTGTGCTTTGGAATGAATGTGTGTGCAACATTTGGTGTCTTGGATTTTTGAGATGCTTCATTACTTGAAGATCCTTTTTCCAAGATCACTCTTGGAGTTTGACTGTGCACAAAAGAATTGAATCCTATGCCTGTCTTGTCTCCACATTCTTTTTGGCTCATGATAAGGTCATCCAATGATTTAGATGCCTTTGTGAATGAAGCAATCACATTTTTGAGATCATTTTCTCTCTTTTCTATAGCAAAGCTATCTCTGCTATTAGTTTAGCATTTTCGGCCTTGACTCTTTGTTCTCATCGGCTATGTGACTTAGAGCACTCGGCTCCTTAGTCATTTGTGAGTTTTGGCTTTTAATTTTTTGTTTTCCTCATTTAATAGTGTGTGTGAGGATTTAATGTGCTCAAAGTCTTTCATCATTTTGCCTAATGAATCATAAAGATCAGTGGGTGATGAAGTGTGTGTGTCACAATCACTATCACTAGAATCGAATGAGATGAGTTAGAGTGTACCTCATCTTCTTGATCAAAGGTTGATCTTGTTCTTTAGCCATTAGACGGATCATGGCTTCTTCTTGAGAATCACTTGAGTAGTCGGCTTCACTACTCTCGAGTCATTTGCGTCCTTTGACTTATTTGTTTGTTTGATTTAATGACCAACATTGCTCTTTTCTTTTCTTGCCTTTTTTCTCTCAAGACTTTTCTTTCTTATTCATTCCTGTATTTATTGACTACAGGATATGGACGATCAATAGCAAAGTGTCCTGGTTGTCTGCAATTCCAACACAAGTTTTCAATTTTTGATCGCTCTCTCATTTCTTGGATTGTCGGCTCTTTGATATTCGACCTTTTGATACTTAGCTCTCTTTGGTGGCCTATCTTCCTTGACTTGGAGGGAGTGAATGTCTTCGGAGGATTCACCTTTGTTTCTTTTGTAGTTCTTATTGAAGAACTTGTTGAATCTTTTAACCATCAAGGTAATTTCCTCCTGGTCAATGACTTCTTTGGTTTCACTCTCTTCCTTCCTTGACTATGAGTGCAATTTGTTTTGGGTACATCTATCTCCTCTTGATCCTTTCTTCTCGGCTCAAACTCATAAGCTTTGAGGTCCGAGAATAGTTCATGATTGGATGTTTTTGATAGGTCCATCGAGTGCCTTAGAGCCATGGTCTTCATTTCCTACTCACCGGGAGGCTCCTTAGTATCTTCATACACATCTCCTTCGTGTGTATTTCCCACTCGGTGAGAGCTCATTTGTAATTTCGGTGAATCTAGCATCCACCGGTCTATCGTTACACCCGCAAGCATTTTAAAGTTTTCAAATTTTTGAACAACAAAGATAATTTGTTTTCCTTAATTTGCTCGAGATCCTTCATAAGGTTAATTTATCCCGATTTCTTTGGCTATTTTGCAAGATTTGACTTTATTGAACATGGCTTTGTCCAAAGTCTTGTAAAGTATATCCTTGGCCACATTGTCAGGTTGTATCTTTTTTTGTCATCATTTGTCCACTCGGCTCTTGGCTTTTCAACCATACTGGTCTAGAGGAGCAACCTCCTCTTCTTCACCGCAATGACTCTCCTTGCATTTGTGTTCACCTTCATTATTTGCAGTGGCCCATCCTCTATCACTACCCACATCTCATCATGTAAAGGTGATAGATGAGCTCGCATACGTATTTTCCAGTTATCAAATTCCTCAATGGTAAACATAGGGATGCGTGTTAAATTTTCTTACATGATAATAACTTTGTTGTTTTAAAAAGAGTTTTCAAAGATCAAGTGCTAAAGCAAGTTTTGAAAGATTGGAGATCTAGTTCAAGAACCGGTGCGGAAGGCTCAATGAACCAACCGCTCGATACCACTTGTAGGTCCCAAGGGGTGTGAGTAAGGTTTAGAAGGGGATTGAATAAACCTTACCAATTTTTCGATTTTACTCATTTTAAATAATACTGAGTTAATTACACAGCTATGTCCTTGATGGATGACTAAGTTAGTTAACCAAATAGAGTTAGCCACTCAATGCATTTCGATTGAGTTGTTGATAGAATAACTCATTTGTTTAGTCTAAACCTTAACTTGGCCGTGATGAGATTTTTAGCGGAAGACTTAACACCCTTGAATTTGAGTTAAAATTGTTTTAACACTTGGTTTTAGCACTTTGTTAATTATCGGTTGGATAGTAAATTATCATCGAGATATTAAATGATGTGCGAAAGTAAATCTTTGAAATGTAAATGACATAATAAATTTTATAGAGGTTCAAGACGTGGTAATTCTTCTACTCCTCTCTTCTCCAACTCCGGAGGAATCCACTAAGTATTGATTAGAGTACAAAGCGGTTATCACCCGGATACAAGTCTTGATCACACATCCGACTTGATCCTTTGGGACTCGATCTGGAGATGCCTTGGTCACTGGCGGCTTCTCGTCGACTCGAGCCTTCTTCAGTATACGCTTTGCTACTTGACTCACTTGCTCAAACTTCTTGGATTTGATCACGAAGCCCTCCAATAACTTGAGACTCGTTTGACCTTGAACCTTTCTACAATCCTCCTTGGAATGTAGACCCCTTTTGATTCCTCAAATGTTTTCTCTTCAATAGTTTGAGGTTGTCTTTCCTTCACATGACTTGGTGTTGGATTGATTTCCTTCAAGTTTAGGCTTGAGGATTTGCTTGAATAACTTGAGAATATTTTGCAGGTTACGATTCGAATAATAGCTTGAATGTTCGTGGTTCTGTAACCTTCTCTCAAAGTGATTCTCGGCCTTTTATAGTGAACTTTCAAAAATCGCCGTTGAAGAGATAGGTGATTTTCAAAAGTCACTTGTGTTCGTTGGCTTGTCTTGTTGCGATCCTTGATGTTGACATTTCCTCGTATTAAATGTCTTGAAGCCTTCCGTGTTCGACACAAGGTGCGATGCTTCCCAATGGTTTATTCCTTTTGCACGCTTCGGGATCGAGCACTTTAAGACATGGCGGCATGGAAGTATTACTTGTTTAGGTAATATTCTTGACTTCGGCAACGGATTCTTTTCGATTGTCTTGACTTGATGCGCTTTTCTCCAGGTGACTTTGAGTCGGCTCCCAATCATTTGATGACTCATCTATCACTTCAACTTGAGACTTGGCTTCTTGAGTTGACTTGACCGACACTTCACACAGATGTATCATAGTTGTTACTCCTTGATCGAGTTCTTGTCTTCTCTTCCTTTCTATACATTTGTTTCACAATGAGTCTTCATCCGATCTTCACTTGACTTCTTGTATGTCCGGCGTAGGCGACTTGACTCGGCTAGTACAGCCCTATCTATTACAATACAAATTACAAAGAAAATGGGGTGCCAACTTTCTAGTCTAAGTTATACATGGCATTCATCAAAATCTAATAAACAAATTTCCCAACAATGAGGCTAAGATAGACAAGATCGAGGCACATGTCACGCAATTGGCTAACACTTTGTGGGCTCACAAATGAAAATTTTAGAAACTTAGATTGGCGATTAGCTACGATCATTGGTGGACAAAGATCGAAAGGCCGATTTCAAGCAACATTGAAGTCAACCGGAAGAAACAAATGTAACGCCATTCATCTCGAGGAGTACGGAGTCACGAAGGGCCAAAAATTACGAAAAATAATGAAAAATTGCACCCACGCACGGCCCGTGCGTATCGCCAACCTGCCCATGCGTGTTGTCGAATCGTTGATTTCGACCCCGGAGACAAAGACACCGCAACAAATGGCGGCGTTGAGGTCGAGGATGGGAACAAGGAACACAATGATAAACAAAAAGGGGTGAGAAACTTAAATCTTCTTCTAACTCGCTTTTTCAAAACTTACTACTCCCCTCCCTTTTCCTCAACGTTTTCAAAATAAAAACTTAGATGCCCAATTTTCTAAATTTACGGACATCTTTAAGAAGTTGCATATTAACATATCTTTTGCGGTCGCATTAAAGCGAGATGCCCAACTATGTGAAGTTTTTAAAAGATGTGATGTCCAAGAAGAAAAAAATGGCGAGTTCGAGATCGTTAACTTGATCGAGGAATGCAACTCCATCATTCAGAGAAAACTACCTCAAAAGCTCAAAGATCCAGGGAGTTTCACTATCCCTTGTAAAATAGGGGTGTTTTCTTTGATAAAGCGTTGTATGATTTGGGAGCAAGTATTAACTTAATGCCCTTGTCCATTTTTGAAACTTGGATTAGGAAGGGTGAAGCCATTCACGGTTATCTTGCAACTTGCGGATAGATCACTCACATATCCTAAGGGAATCATAGAAGATGTGCTCGTGAAAGTCGAGAAATTTATATTCCCGTGGATTTCTTAGTGCTTGACATGGAGAAAGATCGCGACGTCCCTCGATACTTGGGCGTCCATTCTAGCCACCGGAAAAGCCTTGATAGAGTTGCAAAAGGGAGAGCTCAAATTACGGGTAACGATGAGCATGTTTTATTTTCTATCTATAAGATGTGAAAACTCATGATAATATATAGAAGCGCAAATCTTTATCGGTCGTTAATTCATGTATTAATGCTCAAAACTTGAGTGATTGTGTGTGTGCTTTTGATCATGTACGGGAATTACCGAAAAATGACAATGAAAAGGACACGAAGAAAGACAGAATCTCGAAGCAAGCACGTATTGTTGCTCGCACGGTGCAAATGAGAAAAATATGGCATATGATCGACATGTGAAACCTTCACTAGAGGCATTCAAAGGAGGCACGAGTTTATGCGAGTTGGAATGGCAAGAAGAAATGCATGAAAAGGTAGCATACATCACCTTGTGGGATCCGTGATCGAAACATACTGGCGTCAAGCTATAAACGTTAAATTTAGTGCTTGTTGGGAGGCAACCAAATGATTTGTTGTTTTTGTTTTTTCCTTAATTAGGTAGGATTTATTTACTTTAATCCACAAAAAGAAACCGAAAAACATCTTTCGCATTGACGCACGGCCCGTGCGCAAATGTGAAGATGGGGGATCTGCTCGACTTGGACGCACGGGCGGGTCATGCGTAAAGCGCGCACGACTTGTGCGTCTATTATTTGAAGCCTTCTTAAGTCGCGCATAGGGGTTGTTCTTCATTCACAAAACACATTTGAGCCCTAATTCTCCAAATCCCTCTCGCCCCTCTCTCCCTATTTGCTAAAAGTTCGAATTTTCACTCGGTTTTCACTACAAATCTGACACCTTCACCATATTATACACGAATTGTGCACAAATTTTGAATTTGATTGTAGTTTTGTTGGAGAAAGGCACCTAGGGCTTAGAATTCATCCTTCTTGCGAGTTCTTGGGAATTTCGGGAAGAACTCCATCCTCTCTTCGATTTTCTTGTTGAATATGTATTGAGGATTGATATAGGGAGCAATATGTGATAGAATTGCTATGGTTTACTTGGATTATTCTTTGGGGCATAATATCAAACACTTGGTGGACATCTTGAATTGGTGAATAATTGTTTGAGTTATTGATTGCTTGGTAATTGGACATTGATATTTAGAGTATTAGTGACTTCATTTCTCCACAATTGTATTGATTTTGAAATAATGGAACTAGTTCTTGATTAGAGACTTGTGGAGATGAGACATTATATTCTTTATGGATAGTGAACAATCGACATGATTTCACCATATTTTTGTTATTGCTAAGTTTAGTGGAATCTCACATATGATTTTGCTAGGTACAACGTGAAACAAGTGGCTATGGCGCATGGAAGAAGAAGACAAAGGGAAAGGGCACAATGAACACAGACCCGAATAGCCCCGACTTATGGGGTATAACTCTCGGAGGATGCAGACATTGAAAGGTGGAATAAGTTGGTCACCCGCCCTATGACCCCTACTAGATACGCCGATGATGAGTGTACCCAAATACTTGGGATACATGATGACGTGGCGATTATTCGAGAGGGTTGGATGGACGAGGTTCATGCGTGGGAGATGGCCTACGACAAAAGCTTTACATCGAATTCTTTAGCACCTTTGGTGCTAAAGCAAAGAGGTGCATATGAACCTTATGAGATCCAATTCGGTGGGAATGTGAGAGGACGACTATCAATTGCCCGGTTGGACAACATTTTTGAGGTACCGGCTGATGCAAAGATACCTGCCTGAAGGGAATATAGTCAAGACGACTTACTGGCGATTACTCGTGGAAACAGGAAACAAGTGTAATGGTTTACGAGGCACGGACTGCCAAGTCCTCATGGGTGCGAGAACTTGGTGTTTCGGTACATCCGGCGAGTCACCTCCGCTTTAGTCTTTGCGAGAGAGAACAATGGGGGCATGACCACCAGGGAGCTTTATTTGATATGGTGTATGTTGACCAACACACCATATAACACGACAACTTATTTGTGGAGTAGCTAGACCAAGTTGCAAAACAAACAAGAGGCACCACCATGATAGGATTTCTCCTATCGCCCGATTCTTTAATATCAATGTTCGGGCCCTAGATCCAATTGAGGGCGAACGGAGGATCGGTTTAGCGATGCGAGGACTATGAAGATCATCATGGAAGAGAAGGCGTGTACCTCTTCCAACAACGAGCAGACATCCATTCCGCCGCCCAACAAAGGCTCTCACCACTGTGGAGAACATCAACGACAGGACAAATAATTTATGAACTTTGAGGCACATGAAAGAGTTATACAAGCCATGCTCGCACATAAAAGGCGAAGGGTCGCGATTCCCGGATGATGAAGATTTAGTGGCGGAGATTTGAGACGATTTGCAATCTTATGGTAGTTCTTCATCATTGATATGATTTGAGCGTAAACACGTCCCTTATACACTTAAGAGGAGAGCATACACTTGATCGGTGAGAGTCGTAATTCAAAGCATTTGTCATGGTTATATTGAAACGTGTTCTGTGTTAGATAATTGAGGCTTGGTTGATTCATTACTTGATACCTATGGATAAGCAACATGAGTTTTGGTGTTGTTCTTGATTATGCTTTTCATTCCTCCCACTTGTGTTTTGTTTGGTTTATAAAGCATTGATCGAGACTTGTCAAACGTTTAAGTTTGAGGGTTTGTTTAGTGTAAGTTTTGCATGTATTTTGGGCATGATTTTGGATATAATAGGTTGATAAACATGTATTAACTTAGTAAAATGGGTCGTGTTCTCATAATGTGGAAAAGATATTACGCTTTGCTCGTTTTCTAGGAAATTAACTATGTTTGTAGTACTTTTGTGGTAAATTGGAGCATTGCAAAGTAAAGGACCATCAAGAATTGAGCGATTATGTGAAGTATGGAGCTGAACCGAGCGAAAAAAGGGCGTGCACACCCTACCAATGCTCATAGACACGGCCCGTTCGTGGTCCTTACATCGAGAACCAACCTTCGACTTGACACGGGCTGGTCGTGCCTATACGCATGGCCCGTGCATCTACCCAAGGAAAAATCAAGGCTTCGATTTGCCGACGGGCTGGTCGTGCGCGATAGGCACGACCCGTGCAAGGCCTGTGTAGCAAAATAGAATCTGACTTTGTATTGGTGACGATCGTGGTTTAGCAGGGAATGTTATAAATAAAGAGAGAGACCGACTTAAAAGGACACACTTACTTTTACCCAAAAAAGCATAGAAAAGAGCATCCTTCTACCGGGGAATCGAGAGAAAGGTCGAGATCGCATCCACGCTTGAGGATTGAAGATTGATTGAGAGATCATCGATATCCCCGAGTTTTTCTTACTCCATTGTATTCTTATTCTTCATCTAGTTTGATATGGATATGAACAATTTGTCTATGAATTCTTCGTTTCCCATGTCCGGCTAAACACCTTGTGATTCCGAGGTTTGGGATTAAGTTAATTAACTCTTGTTGATGCTTAATTTTAATTGAAGTTATTATTTCGAACCCTATTCGAGCACTTTCCGTTATTACTTGTTTTATCATATGGCCAATGGTTTAACATGCTTGATGTGTTGATTCACAATTCGAGAGATGAGTTTCAATACTAGATCTTGAGTCTTGACATGAATACTTTGCATGATTGAGAAGTCTGTGAGTATTTGTGAGGATTGCGATCTTATATGCTTTTGGGAGTTGTTTATCGTATGTTGAGTAGAGATGCTAGCATAGATAATTCAATCAACGTATTTATTGTGTCTCGAAAGAGAGGATAAATTACTTTTGTGGTCGTCTTATAAGGAAGATAGATAATAACTTTGGCTTGATTAATCGATAACAAGAGGGAGATTAATCGAAATCATAACCCTGGAATCCATTCATTCACTTGATCTTTTCAATCGTAACTCTTTGCTTTGTTATTTTTATGATAAGATATTTTCTTAGTTTTAACAAAACAACCATCACAATTTGATAGTCTAAATAAAAACAAAGTGTATTATAATTCCAATATTTAGTATGTTAATTTATTAATCTCTGGGGATCGACCTTGCTTACCCTATCTATTAACTACATCGTTCACTTGCGGTGAAGCTAAAAATAAGGCAAACAACCACAACGGCCACGACCATTGCGGCCACCACGCCCGGATTTATACTCAATGCCTCTAAATCGGCCCCTTTTCTCATGGGGTTAGCATGTGATTCAGTAATCGCATTAGACCCGAGAAGGTCGCAAATCGTGATTTCTCAACATCAATTCATTGGTTTTCTCTACCGTGAGAAGAATCGAGATTAATTCGAATATGTTTTAAATCGTAAGCCGTCTATATTGTTGTTGGAGCACAATATTCGATTTATGCATAGTGGAGAATATTCTCTCCAATTTATTATATTCAGAGATAATTTTGTCCCGCAAAGAACACGGGACTGAATTTTGAATAATGTCGAATTATAGTCGGCAACAGACTTGAAGTCCCGCAATCGCAGATTGTTACGATCATATTGTGCTCTGCGGGAGTATCACGATTCGGTGTGATCAAATCTATATTTGAGCTTTTGCCAAAGCTCGAAGGCCTTTTCAATTTGTATATATTCATTTTTGAAATCATCGGATAGATGATGGAGAATAAATATCATTGTGTTCGCCTCATATTTTACAACGGCCTCTTCGATTTTACCGGCTTCAATGTTTCAACCAAATCTAGACCTTGGAGGTGCAATTTAACATCCGACACCATGATAAATAATTATCGCCGTAGTATCAAGGATCCGGAAGTTTTGCTTTTCGATACCAACCATTTTTCTACAAAGAAAATAAAATAAATTAGTACACGTAAATTCAAACTTGAAATATACAAACCTTTTCTCGAGCAATAACTCGTCCGATAACGTGTTGTAAATGATCTCTATTTTATATTTATGATACGTATACTTATATATATGATATGATATTAATATAAAGTATAAAGTAAGAAAAACAAGGAACCAAAATAAGCAAGATTGTGTTTTGCAATGAAAGTATTATTTCATCTAATTTCATTTTCACATATTTATACACAAAATTCTACTATTACACTTGTGATCTCCTTTGTAATCTTCTCAATACTCTAATGCTAAAGTCCACCTCATGTGGCTCATGAGCTAATCTTGTGAATATTCTAATACTAAAGTCCACCTCATGTGGCTCACGAGCCTTCTTATTATAACACTAATATATTTATTGGGTTATATATGGTAAAAGATAATTTGTTTATAACTATAAAGCAAAAATATTTTTAGTCCACTAAGTGGGACGACTTGACATTTACTCCACTTTCTTAGGTTTATTTGAATTTAGTTTACTAATTAGAAAATCGATATTTAGTCCACTTTCTTAGGTTTGTTTGAAATTAGTCCACTAATCGGATAAAAATCGGACATTTAGTGTCTTGATCTGCTATTGTAGGTAATTTTGACCTGCAATCTTAGGTGTGTTTTTTAAATATTAGATTTAAAATATAGAAAAAAATAGTATATATATACTATATTTAAATTAGTATTTTTAATTTAAAGTTATGATCTAATAAATACTAAAATTAAGAAGTAATTTAAATATCATGTAAATATTTTTTTATAATTTCAAATATAATTATCCAATTAAAATATTTTAGTGATATTATTCTTATTTTTAATGGAACTTTTTTAAATTATTTTCTGTTTTTCAAATTAGTAATAATTTTGTATACTATTTTAATTTTTCTATATTTTAAATTAATATTTAAAAATCCACATAGGATTGCGAGATCAAGATTACCACAATAGCAGTCGATGGACTAAATGCCCGATTTTTGTCCGATTATTGGACTAATTCTAAACAAATATAAGAAAGTGGACTAAATGTCCGATTTTTGTCCGATTAATAGACTAAATTCAAACAAACCTAAGAAAGTGGACTAAATGTCTAAAGTCGCCCACTTAGTGGATGAAAAAAATATTTTTGTCTAGTAATGTAGGCCCGTGAAATAAACCAAGTGAGTTAGCTAGTCGGCTTAGAGCTTCTCCAAAGAATCATGCTAAATTGACATCTCCAAGATGCGCACTATATTTATGAGCTAGTTTGAGATTTCAACAATGTAGCGCCATATCGGCGTTTACATTCTAGAGCCATGTTTTTTCTCTTTTTTTGTGCTTTAATTTGTTATTAGTTAATATGTATTTCTTTAATGTGAATATTGTAATTAATTTTATATTTCAATTAATTTAATGGAAAATAATATTTTAATTAATTTAATTATATGTGATAATTTTATTTGAGGTGTAATTTTTATAATACTATGATATTTAAAATACTACACAAAAAAGGTATAATTCTTACATAAACTTTCATTATAAAAAATCTTTGAAACATAATATTACAACAATATAAAATTACATAAAATAGATAAAGTTACATAAAATATCTAAAAATAAAATTATTCAAAATACAAATAAAAATAGATGCAATATTTTTTCTAGCAAATACAATTACTTATATAATGCTTCTATCGATTCTAAAGTATTAAAAATCTATATTAAATTAATAAAAGAGAAGGAATCTTATGGAATACACCTTTTTAGTGAAGAAAATAATGCAAATTCTTTGAGAGATAGAGTACATATTTTATACCAAAGTAGTGTAGACTCTGCACTAAAGTAGTGCAAACTACTAGATATAGTCTTGGGGGAAATAACCTTATATTTATTATTTAGGGGTGGCCAAATAGAACCGAAATCGGGTTCCAAACCGAGAATCGGACCGTAGTTAATGGTTCGAATCATTTCATCGTCAACGGTTTTAAAATCGAAACGGAACCTTGTATGCCAATTCCGAGTCTCAATAACCGTGGAACCGATGGTTTTAACGTCGGTGGAACCGTGGTGGAATTGTGATTAAAACCAACGATTTTTATTTTTAGGTAAAAATATGTTAGAATAAATGTTAAATATTTATTATGATGTTTTATATTTGTAACTACCGAGATACAATTTAAACCAAATATTATAAGCGAACTACGTGAAGTTTGATTCTTCTATACTCTAATAGTATATATAGACAGTTTAATATTATTATTAATATTAAATACAAAATTTAATTGAATATTAAATTCAAGTTTTTTTCTTTCTTTTCCTTTTTTAACGGAACTAATAAACCATTTTAAAAAATTAAAATTATCAAAAGATAAATAAACGGTTTCGGTTAAAACAGGAACTCGAACCGTGAGAACAGGATTCCAAACGTAAACCGTGAGGGAACGGTTTCGGTTCGATTTCTCCAAGATAAGGAATCGGAACCGCGAGTTTTGGAACCGAAATCGGCGGTTTCGGAACCGTGGCCACCGCTACTTATGTTGTTTGAGCTTTTACTTCTAAGGCTTGAACTTATTCAATTTTTTTCTTAAAGCATGGGCTTGGTTTGAAGCTTCAAGCGATTTTCGGGTTGACCCAAATATATT
Organism: Rehmannia glutinosa; assembly: GCA_016081115.2. Classification (NCBI taxonomy): domain Eukaryota; kingdom Viridiplantae; phylum Streptophyta; class Magnoliopsida; order Lamiales; family Orobanchaceae; genus Rehmannia; species Rehmannia glutinosa. The sequence continues at coordinate 16,990,778 of CM071933.1, forward strand.
TTATTTTATTGTCTACTTAGATAGTAAAACAAGTTTAAAATTTCAAGTAATAAAACAACTAACAATCGAAATATTAATAATGATATTTTGGAATTCTTGAGTTTTTAAATAAGCTTTAGACTAAAATAGTACGTGTGTAATGATCCCAAATCTACCTCAAGTAACTAGACCTAAATTAGCTCATGTTTGGCTTGAAATTTGAATTAAAACTCGGACGTAGCTTTCAATCAGAATTAGATTTGAGTTAAGATTATATAAGCTTGATTTGAAAATTATCAACCAGAGCTTATGAGCTTTGATTCGCCTTGGACTTAATGACAATCTTGACTTCATTAATAATATTTTTAAGAAAAATTTATAATTTTGATATGGTAACAAAAGTAAGTTTTAGTCCCTTCTGTTAGATAAATGTTTTTATCATGATTTTGATGATTTTGTTCTAAAGAGTTTTTATACCAAAACAATGTCCCTAAATGTTGTCCTAACACTTCCAATCGATCTAAAAATGTTTTTACTATTTTTGGAGTATTTCTTGAAGTTTATTTTCGATTTAAAATTGGACAACACTTTTGTTTCAGCTCGACTGTCGCCCATAGGGCAACCCGCACTGAGTTGAGTTTTGAAACAGAAAAATGGGACGTAAGAAAAAAAAAGGGCAGTGAAGCGGACGGTCGGCCGAGGTGGGCGACGGTGTGGTCGACCGGTCGACCGTGAGCAATTGCACTGCAAGTTGGATTTTTGTTCCAGACTTTCTGTTTTATAAAACGTCGGCAACCGGTCCGGTGAGGCGACCGTCGCCGCACCCTTCTTCGACCGGTCCCCTGTGTAAAAATTCGCGAGAATTCAATTTCAATCTTATCTCTGCGCGACCGGTCGAACCCCATGTTTGACAAAGAAACTATCCGTTGCGTTTTTGCATGACTTTTCCCTATTTTGTGGGATTGATTTCTGACTATATTGATGATTTTAAATGGTTTCTTTTGCAGCAAATCACTCCCCAAGGAGGAGCCAATGTCCTGGAAATCAAAGCCAAGACCTCTCCTATAAATAGAGGCTTCATTCAAGCAACAAGACACAACACAATATACAAGCAAAGAGCATACAAAGCAAACACTTTCATATATCTTGTTGTATTAGCCTAAGCACTTTCACTTGCACAAATTTGAGGTCTAGGCTCTCAATTCTTGATTACACTTGTACTCATATTGTATCAATCATTATTGAGTTGTAATCTTGATTTTGGTCATCATTCAACACAAGACATCCTTGTGAGTATTCTTGTGGTAAGAATACACTTGGGTGATCTAGGTGATAGGTGTTTGAAGGTTGTGGTAATCTTCAAAGGTGTTGTAAGAGGGTTGTGGTAATCCTCAAGGTGTTGTAAGAGGGTTGTGGTAATCCTCAAGGTGGTGTAAGAGGATTGTGGTAATCCTCAAAGTGGTGAAGGAGGGTTGTGGTAATCCTCAAGGTGTTGTATTAATTTTTGGTAAATTAATAAAATCTTTTCTTTCTTTTTGAAATCCATCCCGGAGATACTGGGGTGGTAGAGGATTAGGCCCTAGGTGGGTTGAACCTCTTTAAATCGACGAGTGTTGTTTTATTTCCGCATTTACATTCTCGTCTTTGGTTGATTATTCGAAAAAGAGGGCAAAATCTGAAAAACCTAGATAATCTATTCACCCCCCCCTCTAGATTATCGTAGCCACTTGGACTAACAAGTGGTATCAGAGCCAAACTCTTTGGCTAGCTCGTTCGAGTAAAGAGGAAAGATCCATGGCTACGAATGACGCTTATCTCACCACCGGCGCCTCCACCAACAAGCCACCATTGTTCGACGCCAACAACTACGCATTTTGGAAAGACCGTATGGAGTGCTTTCTACAAGGGTGCGGATTTGACATATGGAATGTGGTTATTGAAGGAGTTGATCAACCAACAAAAAAATGGAGGATGGCACCTCGACTCCTAAACCTTTCAAGGAGTTCGATGAAAATGATAAGAAGGCTTTCTCTCTAAATGGTAAGGCCTTAAATATTTTGCATTGCTCACTTACCGCCACCGAGTACAATCGCATACGAGGCATAAGGTCGGCACATGAGGTTTGGGAAAAATTGGAGACTATATATGAAGGGACAAAGAAGGTCAAGCAAGCTAGAAAGACCATGCTTGTTAAAGACTTTGAAAACTTTAACATGTATGATGGTGAAAGCATCTCCAAGATGGTGGAAAGGCTTGACAACATTGTCAATCCTCTTGTGGCCCTCGGTAAAGTCATCTCCGAAGAAGACAAAGTGACTAAGGTATTGAATGCTCTTCCGGCTCATGGTCCGAAAAAGGTGACGGCAATCACGGAAGCACAAAATCTTGAGACACTCAAGTTTGACGAGCTCATCGGGAACCTCCTCATCTATGAAGTCTATCTCAAGGAGAGGAAAAATACCAAACCAACCATCAATCAATCGGGTATGCAAAATATTCCTAAAGGTCTTGCTTCCTCTTCTAATAATGCATACTATGATAATGATGATGATGATGAGTGAGACGGCCGCACTTGTTCGAAAATTTGCAAAATTTGTGAATAAAAATAAAGCAAGAAAACCAAGAGATAATGCTTGCTTTAAATGCGGAAAACCCGGCACTTCATTGCCGATTGCCCAAAGCTCGATGAAGAGGAGCAAAAGAAAAGGAAGCCTTTTACAAAAAGAAGGCTCTAAATGCGGAAGTCAAAACATGGGATGAACTACTCGAAACAACCGATGAGGAAGGAGAAACCGAACACGGTCTCATGGCTATAGATTTACGAAAACAATGAGGTACACTCAAATTCTTCTACTTCCTCCATAGTTGATGACTTGCAATGTGATTTTGATGAATTGCAAATTGAGTTTCAAAATTTAATCGTTAAATACAAAAATTTGAAAAAGGAGCATAAGGAGATTAAGGTTGAAAAGGAAAAATTATTTACCTCTTATGAATCTTTAGACAAAGCTCATGCTCTTACTCTTACTAGAATTCATTCTCTTGAAACCGAAAAGGAATCGCTCACAAAAGATATTGAATGTTTGAAAAATGACGTGCATCGTTTCAACATAAGTACGGATAAAGTCACAAAAATTTTAGATGCACAAAGAGGTGAGCATTCCAAATCGGGACTTGGTTATAAGCCATTTCAAAGTGTTTTTAAGAAAAATAACCAAGGTCCGACTTTTGTACGTGCCAATAATTATAATACTCCTACTTGTTTTTATTGTGGCAAAGTTGGACATTATGCTAATAATTGCAAATTGAGAAATAGCTCAAGACATGTTTGGAGACCCAAAGGTCTCAAGACTAACCCCATGGACCCCAAAATTATAGGGTACCTAAAAGAAATGATTTTGTAGGTAATAGGGGCTATAACAACCATGGAGGATTCGAAATGGCTCGTGGACAGCGGATGTTCACGCCATATGACCGGGAGAGAGAGCTTTTTACCAACATCAAGCTCCAAGAAGAGGGTATGGTCATGTTCGGCAATGGCAAAGGAAAAATTCTTGGAAATGGAGAAATTGGTAACTCTTCTTTCTCTCTTTGTAATGTTCTTTTAGTAGAAGGGCTTAAGTTTAATTTGATAAGTGTTAGCCAACTTTGTGATTCAAATTATGATGTTTCTTTTAATAAAGAAAAATGCCTTATTCTTAAAAATGGTAATATTATTTGTGAAGCAAATAGAAAAGGCAATCTTTACAAAATTTGTACTAGTGATTTGGTTAGTCAAAATGTTTCTTGTCTTGTCGCCAATAATGATTTAACAAGTTTATGGCATAGGCGACTCGGACATGTTGGATACAAGAATTTGAAAAATATTTACAAAAACCAACATGTAAAAGGACTACCCAAATTGAATTTTGAAAATCTTGGCTTATGTGACACTTGTCAAAAGAACAAATTAGTTAAGAGTAGTTTTAAACCCAAAAATGAAATTTCCACTACCAAACCCCTACAATTGCTTCACCTTGATTTGTATGGGGATATTGGTACGGCTAGTCTAAGTGGAAAACATTACACTTTTGTTATAGTCGATGATTTTTCGAGATATACTTGGGCTCTTTTTCTTACAAATAAAAACGATGCCGTTAATGAGTTTGTTAAGTTGTGTAGACTTATTGAGAATGAAAAAGAAGATACTATCAAGTCTATTGCGATCGAGGTGGAGAATTTGACGGTGAATTTAGAGTATTTTGTGAAACCAAAGGATATGCTCATAATTTCTCGGCTCCAAGGACACCTCAACAAAATGGAGTAGCCGAACGGAAAAATCGAACATTACAAGAAATGAGTCGATCCATGCTCAATGAATTTTCACTTCCAAAGTATTTTTGGGCCGAAGCCGTAAGTACCGCTTGCTATGTCATTAACCGAGTTTATATTCGTCCTAATATGAATAAAACTCCATATGAGCTTTGGAAAGGAAGAACTCCAAATATTAGTTATTTCAAAATATTTGGATGTAAGTGCTTTATTTTGAATACTAAGGATCAATTGGACAAACTTGATCCTAAGGCCGAAGAAGGTATATTTATGGGGTATTCAACCAAGAGCAAAGCATATCGGGTTTACAACAAGACTAGCATGGTTGTTGAAGAATCCATTCATGTCAAATTTAATGAAGCCTCGGGTGTTGAAAGAATACCGAATGACGATAGTGATGAAGAGGATATTGTTGAACCTATTGTTCAAAGTGATGCTCATAATGATCAACCTTCAAGTTCAAATGTTCCTCAAGAAGATAGGGGTGATACTTCGAATCTTCCCGTAGCATTGAAATTTAAGGGAGATCACCCAAAAGATCTTATTATTGGTGATCCCCTTGATAAAGTAATGACTCGAAGGAATTTTGCCGAGAAAGCTCTTATATCTCAAAAAGAGCCTAAAAATGCTAAGGAAGCTATTGAGGATGAAGATTGGTTTTTGGAAATGCAAGAGGAGTTGAATCAATTTGAAAGAAATGATGTATGGGAATTAGTACCTTGTCCTCCATCTCAAACAATCATTGGTACAAAATGGGTATTCCGGAACAAACTTGATGATCAAGGCAACATTGTTCGAAATAAGGCAAGGTTAGTAGCTCAAGGGTATTGTCAAGAAGAAGGTATTGACTATGATGAAACTTTTGCACCCGTAGCACGTTTAGAAGCTATTCGTATTTTACTTGCCTATTCTTGTTTCAAAAATTTCAAACTTTACCAAATGGATGTTAAATCCGCTTTCTTAAATGGTATTATTCAAGAAGAAGTCTATGTAAAACAACCTCCGGGGTTTGAAAATTTTTCTAGGCCTAATGATGTTTATAAACTTAAAAAGGCTTTGTATGGTTTAAAACAAGCACCCGTGCATGGTATGATAGACTTAGCTCTTTTTTCTTTTGCAAAATGGTTTTACAAGAGGTAAAGTTGATACTACACTCTTTGTTTTTGAAAAAGGGCAAGATTGTTTACTTGTGCAAATTTATGTTGATGATATTATATTTGGTGCTACTAATGAATCTTTGTGCAAGAAATTCTCCAAGTTAATGCAAGGTGAATTCGAGATGAGTATGATGGGGGAGCTAAACTTCTTCCTTGGACTTCAAATTAAGCAATGCCAAGAAGGTATTTATATTTCGCAATCAAAGTATACAAAAGAACTTTTGAAGAAGTTCGGCATTGAAGAAGGAAGAACCGTCTCGACTTATGGCAACCAATGTCAAAATTGACAAAGATGAAAAAGGCAAGTCGGTTGATGAATCCAAGTATCGAGGTATGATTGGTAGTTTACTTTATTTAACCGCTAGTAGACCGGACATTCTTCATGCCGTATGCCTATGTGCTCGTTTTCAAAGCAATCCCAAAGAATCTCATATGAGTGCCGTTAAAAGGATTTTTCGATATTTGAAAGGCACCATTCAATATGGCTTATTTTATCCAAAGAATGAAAATTTCTCTCTTAAAGGTTATAGTGATTCGGACTATGCGGGAAATATTGATGATCGGAAAAGTACTTCCGGATCATGTCAATTTTTAGGCGATTGCCTAGTTTCTTGGTTTTCAAAGAAGCAAAAGCGTGTTTTTCTCTTTCAACTACCGGTTTAATATATTTCCGCCGCATTTTGTTGTACTCAACTTCTTTGGATGAAACAAACCTTAGCGGATTACAAATGCTCTTTTGAAAACGTACCTATCTTTTGTGATAATGTATCCGCTATAAACATTGCTCAAAACCCGGTTCATCATAACCGTACTAAACATATTGAGATTCGACATCATTTTCTAAGGGATTGTGTCTCAAAACGAAAAATTGAGATATCTTTTGTTCCATCTCAAGATCAATTAGCGGATATTTTCACAAAACCGCTAACTTCCGAGACTTTTGCGTCGATACGAGCTCGGTTAGGCATAATGCATATTGAATGAAATTCACGTTTGTATTTTGCACGTTTTTAAAACTTAGGGGCGAAAAATCGGATTTTCGGTTGAAAATTCGGATTTTGGAAAATTTGCAAAAACAGTGGGGTTGAAGAGGTTGAGGGCAACCGTCGCCCTCAACGCCGACCGTCGCCCCTCAACCACGACCTTGGTCGCCTAAGCCATTTTTGGTTTAAAATCGTTCTGTCTTGAGCATTAGTCTTTTTCACTCATTTTGGCCATTTTTCGCCCCTTTGCCAAATGCACACTATTGTCACTCAAAATTGATTTTTATGCATTCCATTTATATCTTGGACCGTATATAGCATGTTTATCATCATCATTGCTCATCCTTTCCGATTAAATGGTAAGATTTTTCCTTACTTTGCTCAATGGGTTGAACCTCGAGTTTATGGCCTTTCTTGTATATTACTTGATGAAATTATTTTATGATCATGATGAGCTTAGTTGTTATCTTTGTTTTGTATGATAATTGGTATGATTTGGTGATGAAATTTTTTGGCTTGGATCATTTACAAGGGCTATATACAACTCTTTTTATTTTTCACGCCCACAATGTGTTCGATGAAATGTTTCAATGAAAATTTCAACTTCTACATGATTCTCTCGCTTCCAAAAGTCTTCTATACTCTTTGAGATCATGTTTTGGGAAATAAAACGGGCGTATGAACTCTTCATGATGCATTTCTCCCATTTTCCTTGGTTTTTAAGCCTAAAATTGCTCAATGGTTGATAAATCGTCTCTTTGGCGCACTTTGATATATCTATGATGTTTCTATCATCCTAACATTCTTTTGATGATTCCAAAGGGGAGAAACAGAAATTGGCTCGTTAGCTCAAAGAAGCCAATAAAAGCTCATAATAGAAGCTACAAGCTATGGCTTTTAAGGCCATAAGTTGTGAAGAAAACTTAGTCCAATGGTTGTTTTATGGACTTTATGGACTTGTTTGCATGGACATTAAGTATTTTTGTGACAATGGGGAGCTTCTAAGCTCATGAAGTTATTGTTTATTTTTGTAAAAGCTTGTGCTTCTAGCTTATGCAATAATTCTTCTTAATGTGCTTGTTGATAGGGGAGCGTTTGTAAAATGTTTTTAAACGGATAGTTTACTCTTAAACCGGAAAATTATTTTGCTTTTGAAATCGTCCTCTTGAAAATTGTTTTGGTTTGTAATCATCAAAAAGGGGGAGTTTGTTAGATAAATGTTTTTATCATGATTTTGATGATTTTGTTCTAAAGAGTTTTTATACCAAAACAATGTCCCTAAATGTTGTCCTAACACTTCCAATCGATCTAAAATGTTTTTACTATTTTTGGAGTATTTCTTGAAGTTTATTTTCGATTTAAAATTGGACAACACTTTTGTTTCAGAACTCGACCGGTCGCCCATAGGGCAACCCGCACTGAGTTGAGTTTTGAAACGAGAAAATGGGACGTAAGAGAAAAAAGGCGGGCGACCGGCCGACAGGTGGGCGACGGTGTGGTCGGTCGGTCGACCGGTGAGCGACACTGCACCGCAAGTTGGATTTTGTTCCGACTTCTCTCGTTTCAGAAAAACGCTGGCGGCAACCGGTCCACGGTGAGAGCGACGGTCGCACCCCTTCGACCGGTCCCCCGTGTAAAAATTCGCAGAATTCAATTTCAATCTTATCTCGCGCGACGGTCGAACCCCATGTTTGACAAACAAACTATCCGCTATGCGTTTTGCATGACTTTTCCCTATTTTGTGGGATTGATTTCTAATGACTATATTGATGATTTTAAATGGTTTCTTTTGCAAAGAAATCACTCCCCAAGGAGGAGCCAATGTCCGGAAATCAAAGCCAAGACCTCTCCTATAAATAGAGGCTTCATTCAAGCAACAAGACACAACACAATATACAAGCAAAGAGCATACAAAGCAAACACTTTCATATATCTTGTTGTATTAGCCTAAGCACTTTCACTTGCACAAATTTGAGGTCTAGGCTCTCAATTCTTGATTACACTTGTACTCATATTGTATCAATCATTATTGAGTTGTAATCTTGATTTTGGTCATCATTCAACACAAGACATCCTTGTGAGTATTCTTGTGGTAAGAATACACTTGGGTGATCTAGGTGATAGGTGTTTGAAGGTTGTGGTAATCTTCAAAGGTGTTGTAAGAGGTTGTGGTAATCCTCAAGGTGTTGTAAGAGGGTTGTGGTAATCCTCAAGGTGGTGTAAGAGGATTGTGGTAATCCTCAAAGTGGTGAAGGAGGTTGTGGTAATCCTCAGGTGTTGTATTAATTTTTGGTAAATTAATAAAATCTTTTCTTTCTTTTTGAAATCCATCCAGGAGATCTTTGGGGTGGTAGAGGATTAGGCCCTAGGTGGGTTGAACCTCTTTAAATCGACGAGTTGTTGTTTTATTTCGCATTTACATTCTCGTCTTTGGTTGATTATTCAAAAAGAGGGCAAAATCTGAAAAATAGATAATATATTTTGATTATCGTAACAAAAGTAAGTTTTAACACCTTCATCATCACTCCGCCTACACACAACAACCTCTCCATCTACCTAGAAGTAAAACATAGGTGTTCCCTGTTGAAAATTTGATTTCGAGAAAGTGGGAGTCGACCCAACTTTAACCATATTTTTGTGGCTAAATATTTAAATTTGAAGGAATTAAATCGTACCATGTTAGTCCACGTCCGAGTAGATGATCGTAGTATTTTTATTTCTCAAAATTAAATTTCGTAAGTGAGAAATTAATATACAAAGTTGGCACGCAAATGACATTATGTAAAAAATGAATATAATTGAAATGTTTTAACATTGTCCCACATTGAATATAAAGCTTTGTATATCCTAATTTATATATTAGAAGGTGTTATTGGTTGAATATATTATAACACAAGTGGATGATCTCAAATGGACCACGCACACGCGCACCCACCCCGCCTTGACCTCGAATCGGGACTTGGCTTGGGCCTGGGCTTGGGTCGGGCAAGGCCGGTCCTTCGGCTTCAGGTTCACTTTAGTTTTGTCACTCGAAAATGGGTTTGGTCCAGATTTAAGTGACTGTTAGGCCTAATGAATTTGGAGATTGAAGGTGTCAAGATTCGTATATGTCCGTTGGAGTTTGTAACTTCTCAAATAGTTGGGGTGATTTTTCATTGCGAAGTTACATAAAAATCATACTTTACTTTATATTCTGAAAGTGTTGTCACAAGTGTCATAACATTTCATGTCACACCTTCTTTTCGCATTTCACCAAAGAACATGTCCTCACTCCTTCCGATTCGAAAGATGCTTTTGTGTTAGTGATGTTTCTTGCACAAAAGACATAAATCCATTTCATCTTTGGGGACATTACATCTTTCTATGAGCACTAACCAAGACGTATTTATCTTACGGAAAGATATCAAAATCCGCTTTTATCCGGTTTCGAATTTGCAAGTCCATACTTGTAATAGATAGTGTCTATTTCATTGTATTTTTCTCATTACATTTTATAAAAGTCATTATTGAAGGCTTCCCGTTGTAACACTTTGTAATTCAACATCCCTCTCTTGCTCCAATAATGTATGCACTATATTTTTTAAATTTGTTTTATAAAATGGTATTGAAATTTAAGGCTAAACAATAAGTTTAATCATATTCCCATATTTTTGTTTGTATTTGTTATGAGGGAAACCCGCAACCACTAGTATTAGTGTGCATTGGGTAATGTTTTAGGTAGGGGTGACAATCTTTTACACGACACGATACAAAAACAGGAAAATGATACCAAAATAGGGGTGACAATTATTTGTTATCGTGTTTGTGTCTTTATCATGTTGACACTAAAATTTTGTGTTGTATTCGTGTAAATACGATAAAAAATAAATGATAGAACGTTTAACATCCTAACGACGTGTTACTCGTTAGTGACTAATAATGACACTTTACCCGATAGTGACAATTTAATGTTACATTTTTTGTTAGTAACATGAAAGTGATACGATAACCTAATAATTTGTATGTTTTTATTTGACACTTTATGGTTTGTATCGTGTAATTGTTTTTGTGTATCAACATGTAAATTAATTTTTTACTTATTGTGTCAAATCGTGTCGGTCTTGTCAACATGAATAATTTCGTGTTCGTGTAGGTATATCCCTTATCATGTCGTGTTTGTGTTTGAGTTTATCGTGTCGTTTCGTGTCAACATGAATAATTTCGTGTTCGTGTAGGTATAATCACTTATCATGTTGTGTTCGTGTTTGAGTTTATCGTGTCAACTCGTATTTCATAAATGTCGTATTGTTATCGTTTCAATACGAAACACGCCACAATTACACGATTTGTCACCCCTACTTTCGAGGCTTGATGCAATAACTTGCAAATTATGTCATCCAATTAAATTGCACTACACAAATATTGTGCAACAAGGCTTAATAACTCACCCTACGCCACTAGGCCACCCATTATTAGACTTATTTATCTCAATTTTAATATTGCGATTTGCGATGAAGTTGCTAACGAACGTTGCTTAACCGTAATTAATCATGTTGAATTCTTATTTTTCATACAAAGTAAAAATATGATATTTTTCTCTCCATAAATACTACTTTAATAATTTGATTAATTAATATATGGGTGGCGCTATTGGCACCCCCAAAATTGATGAGTACACCCACATTCTAAGTTCACCCCCCCCCCACTTTTTCAAATATGACCCAATTGATGAGTTCACCCCTCTTTTTTCAAATTTTACCCTTGGTCTTATTTTCCCCCAAAATACACCCTCCAACCTTTCACCTCCCCCACTTTCTCAATCAAAACAAAAATACACCCACCCTCTCGAAAAACTGTTTCTATTCGACGGCAATGGCTTGTGAAATCCAAACTTACCAGGAGAAGAAGGATGGTTCTTCCCGATGATGATGACGACCGTGGATGGTGCACCACCATCCACAACAAAGCCGAGACGCGACATCGCAAGATAGCCACCGCACCGCCCTGGCCTCGCACCGGTTCGCGAAGAAGATGATGAGGTATTGTTATAACTCCACTTTTCCTTAAAATAACTTGCATTTTTGTAGTTTGGGTGTTCTATTTAGTTGTATGGGTATGGGTTGGAGATGGGTGTAGTTATGGCGCCATTTCGATTCGTAAAATTTGAAATATGGAACTTTGAAGAAGACAAAATGGCACGGTCGATGAAGCTAGGTGGCACGATTGACTCTACGATCGTGCCACATAGGCACGATGGCTTATTCATCGACCGTGCCACCATCGCGCTTTGGGGGCACGATGGCTTATTCATCGACCGTGCCACCATCGCGTGCCTTTGGGGGCACGATGGCTTTATAAGTGGCATGGTCGATGAATAAGCCATCATCGCCATAGTATCTGTCAATTTTTTTAGATTTCTCTATGTGATTTCTTGATAGTGGTTGATTGCTAATTTTGATTTTTTACTATTTTCCACACGGGCTTGAAAGAGGCCGAACTTTATGTCAATAAAACCGAAGATCAATTTGTATAACAGGTTGTCGATTCTTGACGACTTAGAAATTGAGTTGCATGATTGTGGGGATTTTGTGTACGAAGAGTTTCGGAAGTCCTGTTTTTCGTTTGATTCGGTTCTCCAAATACGAGTACGCTTTGATTTATTGGGCTATCTTTTGCCCCCACCACATTTGATCCTAACACCAAGCACGCCCCGCTCCCAATGGGTTGTATGATAGATACTACCGTGGTGTTAAGGTGTCGATGGAAGATCTACTATTGCATTTTAAGCGGTGCATTCCGTGATGATCCATCCGATGAGTTGAAGGTGGCGAAGTTGTTGGTTGCATATTATTTGCTATTCGCGTGGGATCCAAGGTCCACATCATTGAGGATTCGTGGTGGACTTTGGTTGATCACGTTGATCGATGGGAGTCTTTCTGTTTGGGGTAAGTACTGCGTTCATTTTATGCCACTACCTTTCACTATTACCCACCGAGCCCAAGAGTACTTTCCGTATTTACTGATTTGTTTGCTTTCTTGGTAAGTGATATTAATGTAATTTACATTTTATAATTTACATTTAGTAGAAACATACATCTTATAATTTAACTATTTTTATTGTTCTTCTTAGATATGGGCGCACGAGGCCACACCCAACTGGGGATTCATGTGGGGTTTCATCCTCGAGACATTGCTATTCCACGCACACGGTGGAAGTTTCCAAGTCCTCCGTGAAACCGCATGGCTTTCATGACCGTCAGGTACACAATGTAATTTGTGTTTTTCAAATTTTAACTTATGGTAATAATTAAGTAATTACTGATTTTGTTCTTGCAATTTTGTAGATTGATACGCACCGGACCTTGACTGCGAGGGACAATGAGCTTCCTTATCTATTGCATGTCAATCTCGAGCTCCGATCCGGTGTTGTTTATGTTCATCGGGGTAACCCGATCGGGAAGAAGAAGTCCACGACGCCTATTACTCCTCAAGCTTCAAAGCGTCGACGCACCACGATGATGAGTCAACTTCATTGATGGATGACGATGATCCCGCGATGCGGATCCACATATTGAGATGGATGATTATGATCGCCCGGCCCCGAGGGCGTTGTTCCGGATGTTCCTCCACACACCTCCACTCCTCTCTAGCGCCGATCGAGCGCTATTAGAAGAATTGGTGCGGCAGCAGGTGGAGGCCATTGTGCCGACTTTGGTTGAGCGTGTCGTTGAGGCCTTGGTCCCGCGTTTAGTACGGCGGGAGGTCGAGGCGTTGGTTCCGGATTTGGTCCTGACTGGGATGCAGCAGGAGGTTTCTGCAGCGGTGCGGCAGGAGGTTCCACCTTCTCGTGCGGCGGATCGTGCGATTTGGTCCAAACACGATTCGCTATGGTACCGTCTATCGTGACGGGGGAGGTCGTGGTATCTTGTATATCCCGCCATTTCACGATATCTGCTCTTCAGTGCGCATTTATTTGTTTTTCCTATTAAACATTTAGAATAGAATATCTTTTGAATTTCTGTTATTTAATGAAGTTCCCTTCATTGTATAGGATTCAATTCCCGCATGGTGGTGGGTCAGATTACTCCCCAGGTGGTCAGTGAGACTACTCCTCCTCCGTCGGTGTCGCAGGGGTTTGGATCTTTCCCTACATATGTACGGACACCGATTTGGATTGGTGCATCGGCATAGGGTTCACCGCCACATCCGGAGGGGATGATATGTCCCTTCGTGTTGTGAGAGCACGAGTGCCGTCAGGTACCTTCGTAGCCCTTTCACGACACACGAGTGTCGTAAGGAGGATGCCACACATGCCGAGTATATGCGGTTCTTAGATAGTGATGAGACGTAAGTTAAATCAATATATGAATTCAAATACACTATTGTTGTTCGTGATTTTAACACGAGTTTTTTCTCGTCTCACCGCAATGTTGGATACGCGCTTTGCACATTTGGCAAAAGAGTTTCTTTAAGGATATCGAGTCGCCCACCGTCGATTTGGATTCTGTGGTAACACAATGTTAATATTTTTTTCCTTTCATTTCCAGGGTGTTATTTGTTCATGTTCATTGACAATTGACCTTATTGTTTGCTTATTGTGACAAATTGATGCGTACTTAGTTGTATTACATTGCAAGCCTGAGTTGGCTGGTGTAGTGGTCCATCCCCAAGTGCGAGGTCGTATGGGATTGATTGACACACAGTTCGCTGTAAGTTTCATGTATTTCTTAGATAGATAGTCCATAATGTGTCATTTATTTTATTTTGGTACATTCGTGTTTTCACTAACAAATCTGTTTTCATTATGCGGCTTGATCTAGTCAAAATATGGATCGATCTACATGGAGAGAACCCACCGCATGCAGAGTTTGACGGGACCCAACCGGAGGTCATACCGGTGACGACTTTCCCGGCGCCGTTGGTGGAATACGTCCATGGTGAACGGCCTATTTAGGGTGGGGGTGCCTCCATGGATTTCGTTGGACCACGTAAGAACTATCTCTTTTTGGTATAAATTAATTAACTAATTATTGTTTTGCTCATACTCCCTAATTTCTATCTAATCGATTTTTTGCGGGTTGTTTTTATCCACAACATCAACAATCATTGGATTGTGGTGAGGATAGCGCGAAGGAAAACAAGATTTGGATTTATGACTCCAACATCCACAAGCTACCGCTTGAGGTCGATCTTGAGCGGCGTGCGGCTATCTATCCGCGTTTGCGCGTATTATTCCGATTTTGCTACGGCAAACTGGTTTCTACAGAGCGTCGGAGTTGACTCCTCGTGAGAATTGTTGGATTATCAAAATTATTGGTCCAACAAAGAATTACGAACAACATGATAGTCATAGTTGTGGACCGTTTGCGTTGAGGAGGGTGGTGAGTTTTCTTATAAATGCATTTGACCCGACGCTTAACACGAGAAGGAGTATATAAAAACTCGAGATCGTCGGCATTTAGCATTTACGGTGTATAAATTTATCACGATGCATCGACTTGGACCCCCTTGATTTAGATTGTGTATATTGTGGGTATTTAGTTGGAATTGTGTATATTGTGGGTATTTAGTTGGAATTGTATATATTTTGTATATTTAGTTTTTATATAATATGTTTTGGTTTAACTTGAATAACTTAGTATGATTTGGGAATGATTTGGATGATTTGGTTGTTGATTAACTCTCTGGTATAAGTGAATTTGGGGTCACATGCTTGATCTTTGTCAATGTGACACGATGGCACGATCGCCATTTTGTCGATCATGTCTTATTTGAGGCACGATGGTACGATCGCCACTTTGTCGATCGTGTCATATATTATGTGGGTCCTGCATTAAATGTCGAAAGTATGTAACATATTCAATTGGGTCCATCCATTAAATGGACTTGTTAGTTGGGGACAGACAATCTTTCCATTCAGAGTTAGATTTATGTTACTTATATAACATGGGTCCATTCATTAAATGGTGAAAATATGTAACATATTGACTGAGTCTTTGCATTAAATGGTGAAAATAAGTTACATATTACACATGGGTCCATGCAATAAATGGTGAAAATAAGTTACATTACACATGGGTCCATGCATTACACTTATAAATACATGCGTATGTTCAAATGTAGATAATAAAATTGCATTAAATCTTGGTTGTGTTGACGATAAAGGTAATGTTTTACATAGTAGCTAATTTGATGAATCATAGCTAATTAAATCTTGGATGAACATGTTTGTTATGATTTTTGTTACAGGAAAATGGTAAGAACAAGGAATGAGATCGCTAGGGCCAATAGGCGTGGTGCTGGTTGGACTTCCCAGGAGGAAGAAGCCTGCTTTGATAACTTCTTCATGCTATGTCGTATGGCAAACAACATACGACGCCCTGCTTTGTTTTCAACGGCATATTTGTTGAATCGAGTCGCGTCTTTATCCGAAGCCATGCAAAAGGATTTCCCCTGTCCTTAAAGTCAAGATTAAGATCCATATGATGCGCACCCACTTTCATGACTACCGGCGTTTACAAAGATTAGGGTGTTAATTTCAACCCATACACTAACAGTTTTCCATCACTCCGAATATTGGGCTCATGTTAGGCAAGAGAACAACATGCAACGGTTTTTCCGGACTAACGGCTTCCCAATGTACCATGATCGTGTTGAAGTTTTCAACAATCGTGAGGCACCAGGACATTGATTTCGAGGGGCTACCAGGTTACACCCGTGACAATCCGTTGGAGTTTGATGGCTACTCTTGATGAAGGTTCTCAAGATGATCTTTGAACGCTCGAGAAGTTGACACCGATTGAGTTGTGCGGTTCTTAGTGTCATTGTTGTGTACTAGTTGGGTGGTCGTGCGCTATGTTTGTAATCTTTGCTTGTGTTGTGGTTGGTAATGTACTGTTAGGTTGTAATGTACTATGAAGGTTGGTAATGTACTATGGAGTATTGTGATGTAATAATAAAGTTGTTATGAAACGTTTTCAACGTGACAATATTATAATAGAGTCAACGATGTGGCACGATCATTCATTTACGATCGTGTCACCATAGTGCCTATGAAGGCACGATCATAGTGTGCGGCATCGTGTCACTATCGTGCCTTTGAAGGCACAATCATTGCACTTACGACCATGTCCCCATCATGTCATATGAAGGCACGATCATGCGTGCGACCGTGTCACCATCGTGCCATATGACGACTACTCTACTTGAGAATACTGTTAAAAATGTGCCACCTTAAAACAAGTATTTCCCAAAGAATCACACCAATTAAAAACATGCATTTCCAACAAAGTTCTTGTTAGATAAATGTTTTTATCATGATTTTGATGATTTTGTTCGATTTTGTTCAAATACGTTTTTAAACCAAAACAATGTCCCTAAATGTTGTCTAAATACTTCGATCGTCTTAAAATGTTTTTACTATTTTTCGGAGTATTTTTGGAGTTTATTTTCGATAAAAAATTGGACAACACATTTGTTTCGTGCTCGACCGATCGCCCCATAGGGCAACCCGTACTGAGTTGAGTTTTGAAAAGAAAATGGGACGTAAGAAAAAAAAGGGGAGGGCAACCGGTCGACCAGGTGGGCAACGGTGAGGGCGGCCGGTCGACCCCGGGCGACGGTGCACGGGAGTAGTCCTCTTGGTTCAAGACTTCTTTGTTTCGTAATTTTTCAACTCCAACGATCACAAACTAAGGGTGACCGGTCGCACGCCCTCCGACCGGTCCCCCTGTGTAAAAATTCGTAGAATTCAATTTCAATCTTATCTCGTGCGACCGGCCGAACCCCTATTTATCAAAGAAACTATCCGTTGCGTTTTGCATGACTTTTCCTATTTTGTGGGATTAATTTCTAATGACTATATTGATCATTTTAAATGGTTTCTTTTGCAAAGCAAATCACTCCCCAAGGAGGAGCCAATGTCCTGGAAATGAAAGCCAAGTCCTCTCCTATAAATAGAGGCTTCATTCAAGCAACAAGATACAACACTCTACACAAGCAAAGAACAATCAAGCAAACACTTTCATATATCTTGTTGTATTAGCCTTAGCACTTTCACTTGCACAAATTTGAGGTCTAGGCTTTCAATTCTTGATTACACTTGTACTCATATTGTATCAATCATTATTGAGTTGTAATCTTGATTTTGGTCATCATTCAACACAAGACATCCATGTGAGTATTCTTATGGTAAGAATACACTTGGGTGATCTAGGTAATATGTGTTTGAAGGTTGTGGTAATCTTCAAAGGTGTTGTAAGAGGATTGTGGTAATCCTCAAGGTGGTGTAAGAGGGTTGTGGTAATCCTCAAGGTGTTGTATTAATTTTTGGTAAATTAATAAAATCCTTTTTCTTTTTGAAATCCATCCAGGATATCTTTGGGGTGGTAGTAGATTAGGCCCTAGGTGGGTTGAACTACTATAAATCGACGTGTGCTATTTACTTTCCGCACTTACCATTTCATCTTTGCTTAAGTTTTACGAAAAAAGAGGGCAAAATCTGAAAAACCGGGATAATCTATTCACCCTCCCTCTAGATTATCGTAGCCACTTGGACTAACAAGTGGTATCAAAGCCAAACTCTTTGGCTAGCTCGTTCCGAGTAAAAAGGAAAGATCCATGGTTATATATGATGCTCATCTCACCACCGGCGCCTCCACCAACAAGCCACCACTATTCGACGCCAACAACTATGCATTTTGGAAAGACCGTATGGAGTGCTTTCTACAAGGGTGTGGGTTCGACATTTGGAATGTGGTCATTGAAGGAGTTGATCAACCAACCAAGAAATCGGAGGATGGCACCTCGACTCCTAAACCTTTCAAGGAGTTCGATGAAAATGACAAAAAGGCTTTCTCTCTAAACGGTAAGGCCTTAAATATTTTGCATTGTTCTCTTACGACTACCGAGTATAATCGCATAAGAGGCATAAGGTCGGCACATGAGGTTTGGGAAAAATTGGAGACAATTTATGAAGGGACTAAGAAGGTCAAGCAAGCAAGAAAGACCATGCTTGTTAAAGACTTTGAAAACTTTAACATGCATGATGGTGAAAGCATCTCCAAGATGGTGGAAAGGCTTGATAATATTGTCAATCCTCTTGTGGCCCTCGGTAAAGTCATCTCCGAAGAAGACAAGGTGACTAAGGTATTGAATGCTCTTCCGGCTCATGGTCCGAAAAAGTAACGGCAATCACGGAGGCACAAAACCTTGAGACACTCAAGTTCGACGAGCTTATTGGAAACCTCCTCATCTATGAAGTCTATCTCAAGGAGAGGAAAAATTCCAAACCATCCATAAATCAATCGGGTATGCAAATTATTCCTAAAGGTCTTGCTTCTTCTTCTAATAATGCATACTATGATAATGATGATGATGATGAGGAGACGGCCGCACTTGTTCGAAAATTTGCAAAATTTGTAAATAAAAATAAAGCAAGAAAACCAAGAGATAATGTTTGCTTTAAATGCGGAAAACCGGGCACTTCATTGCCGATTGCCCAAAGCTCGATGAAGAGGAGCAAAAGAAAAGAAAGCCTTTACGAAAAAGAAGGCTCTAAATGCGGAGGTCAAAACGTGGGATGAACTACTCGAAACAACCGATGAGGAGGGAGAAAACGAACACGGTCTCATGGCCATAGACGATGAAAACAATGATGTACGCTCTAATTATTCTACTTCCTCCATAGTTGATGACTTGCAATGTGATTTTGATGAATTGCAAATTGAGTTTCAAAATTTAATTGTTAAATACAAAAATTTGAAAAAGGAGCATAAGGAGCTTAAGGTTGAAAAAGAAAAATTATTTACCTCTTATGAATCTCTAGACAAAGCTCATGCTCTTACTCTTACTAGAGTTCACTCTCTTGAAACCGAAAAGGAATCGCTCACAAAAGATATTGAATGTTTGAAAAATGATGTGCATCGTTTCAACATAAGCATGGATAAAGTCACAAAAATTTTAGATGCACAAAGAGGTGAGCATTCCAAATTGGGACTTGGTTATAAGCCATTTCAAAGTGTTTTTAAGAAAAATAACCAAGGTCCGACTTTTGTACGTGCTAATAGTTATAATACTCCTACTTGTTTTTATTGTGGCAAAATTGGACATTATGCTAATAATTACAAATTGAGAAATAGCTCTAGACATGTTTGGAGACCCAAAGGTCTCAAGACTAACCCCATGGACCCCAAAATTATAGGGTACCTAAAAGAAATTCTTTTGTAGGCAATAGGGGCTATAACAACAATGGAAGATTCAAAATGGCTCGTGGACGGCGGATGTTCACGCCATATGACTGGGAGGAAAGAACTTTTTACCAACATCAAGCTCCAAGAAGAGGGTATGGTCATGTTCGGCAATGGGAAAGGAAGAATTCTTGCAAATGGAGAAATTGGTAACTCTTCTTTCTCTCTTAGTAATGTTATTTTAGTTGAAGGGCTTAAGTTTAATTTGATAATTGTTAGCCAACTTTGTGATTCAAATTATGATGTTTCCTTCAATAAAGAAAAATGTCTTATAATTAAAAATGGTGAAATTATTTGTGAAGCATATAGAAAAGGCAATCTTTACAAAATTTGTACAAGTAATTTGGTTAGTCAAAATGTTTCTTGTTTAGTCGCCAATAATGATTTAACTAGTTTATGGCATAGGCGACTTGGACATGTTGGATACAAGAATTTAAAATATATTTACAAAAACCAACATGTGAAAGGACTACCCAAATTGAATTTTGAAAATCTTGGCTTATGTGACACTTGTCAAAAGAACAAATTAGTTAAAAGTAGTTTTAAGCCCAAAATGAAATTCCCACAACCAAACCCCTACAATTGTTTCACCTTGATTTGTATGGGGATATTGGTACGGCAAGTCTAAGTGGAAAACATTACACTTTCGTTATTGTCGATGAATTTTCTAGATATACTTGGGCTCTTTTTCTTACCAATAAAAGCGATGCCGTTAATGAGTTTGTTAAGTTGTGTAGACTCATTGAAAATGAAAAGGAAGACACTATTAAGTCTATTCGAAGCGATCGAGGTGGAGAATTTGATGGTGAATTTAGAGTCTTTTGTGAAACTAAAGGATATGCTCATAATTTTTCGGCTCCAAGGACACCTCAACAAAATGGAGTAGCCGAAAGGAAAACCGGACACTACAAGAGATGAGTCGGTCAATGCTTAATGAATTTTCACTTCCAAAATATTTTGGGGTAGAAGCGTAAGTACCGCTTGCTATGTCATTAATCGAGTTTATATTCGTCCTAAAATGAATAAAACTCCATATGAGCTTTGGAAAGGTAGAACTCCAAATATTAGTTATTTCAAGATATTTGGTTGTAAATGCTTTATTTTGAATACCAAGGATCAATTGGACAAACTTGATCCTAAGGCCGATGAAGGGATATTTATGGGATATTCAACAAAAAGCAAAGGATATCGGGTTTACAATAAGACTAGTGGAGTTGTTGAAGAATCCATCCATGTCAAATTTAATGAAGCTTCGGGTGTTGAAAGAATACCTAATGATGATAGTGATGAAGAGGATATTATTGAACAAATTGTTCAAGTTGATGATCAACCATCTACATCAAACGATCAACCGTCCACTTCAAATGGTCCTCAAGAAGATAGAGGTGATACCTCGGATCTTCCCGTTGCATTGAAATTTAAGGAGATCACCCAAAAGATCTTATTATTGGTGATCCTTGACAAAGTAATGACCCGGAGAAAATTTGCCGAGAAAACTCTTATTTCTCAAAAAGCCTAAGAATGCTAAGGAGGCCATTGAGGATGAGGATTGGTTCTTAGAGATGCAAGAGGAGTTAAATCAATTTAAAAGAAATGATGTATGGGAATTGGTACCTTGTCCTCCATCTCAAACTATTATTGGTACAAAATGGGTATTTAGGAACAAACTTTATGATCAAGGCAACATTGTTCGAAATAAGGCAAGGTTAGTAGCTCAAGGGTATTGTCAAGAAGAAGGTATTGACTATGATGAAACTTTTTCACCCGTAGCACGTTTAGAAGCTATTCGTATTTTACTTGCCTATTCTTGTTTTAAAAACTTCAAACTTTACCAAATGGATGTTAAATCCGCTTTTTTAAATGGTATTATTCAAGAAGAAGTCTATGTAAAACAACCTCCGGGGTTTGAAAATTTTTCTAGGCCTAATGATGTTTATAAACATAAAAAGGCCTTGTATGGTTTAAAGCAAGCACCTCGTGCATGGTACGATAGACTTAGCTCTTTTCTTTTGCAAAATGGCTTTATAAGGGTAAAGTTGATACAACTCTCTTTGTTTTTGAAAAAGGGCAAGATTGTTTACTTGTGCAAATTTATGTTGATGATATTATCTTTGGTGCTACTAATGATTCTTTGTGCAAGAAATTTTCTAAGTTAATGCAAGGTGAATTTGAGATAAGTATGATGGGGAGCTCAATTTCTTTCTTGGACTCCAAATTAAGCAATGTCAAGAAGGCATATACATCTCGCAATCAAAATACACAAAAGAACTTTTGAAAAAGTTCGGTATTGAAGAAGGAAGAACCGTTTCCACCCCATGGCAACAAATGTCAAAATTGACAAAGATGAAAAAGGCAAGTCCGTGGATGAATCAAAGTATCGAGGTTATGATTGGTAGTTTACTTTATTTAACCGCTAGTAGACCAGGACATTCTTCATGCCGTATGCCTATGTGCTCGTTTTCAAAGCAATCCCAAAGAATCTCATATGAGTGCCGTTAAAAGGATTTTTCGATATTTAAAAGGCACTATTCAATATGGTTTATTCTATCCAAAGAATGAAAAATTTTCTCTTAAAGGTTATAGTGATTCGGATTATGCGGGAAATATTGATGATCGAAAAAGTACTTCCGGATCATGTCAATTTTTAGGCGATTGCCTAGTTTCTTGGTTTTCAAAGAAACAAAAATGTGTTTCTCTTTCAACTAAGCTAAGCCGAATATATTTCCGCCGCTTTTTGTTGTACTCAACTTCTTTGGATGAAACAAACCTTAGCGGATTACAAATGCTCTTTTGAAAATGTACCTATCTTTTGTGATAATATATCCGCTATAAATATTGCTCAAAACCCGGTTCATCATAACCGTACTAAACATATTGAGATTCGACATCATTTTCTAAGGGATTGTATTTCAAAACGAAAAATTGAGATATCTTTTGTACCATCTCAAGATCAATTAGCGGACATTTTTACTAAACCGCTATCTTCCGAGACTTTTGCGTCGATACGAGCTCGGTTAGGCATAATGCATATTGAATGAGGCTTACGTTTGCCTTTTGCATATTTTTGAAACTTAGGGGCGAAAAATCGGATTTTTGGTTGAAAATTCGGATTTCTTCAAAAATGTCAAAACAGTGGGCTAAACAGGTTGAGGGCAACCGGTCGCCCTCAACGTCGACCGGTCGCCCTAAGCCAATTTTTGGATTAAAACGGTTCTGTCTTCAGCATTCGCCATTTTACCTTATTTTTGCCATTTTTCGTCCCCTTTGCCAAATTCACACAAATTTCACTCAAAATTTGTTTTCATGCATTCAATTCACAACTTGGAAATTATATAGCATGTTTATCATCATCATGGCTCATCTTTTCCGATCAAATGGTAAGAATTTCTCTTCCTTTGCTCAATTGGGTTGAACCTCGAGTTTATGACCTTCTTGTATATTTCTTGATATTTTTTGCATATGATCTTGATGAGCTTATTTATTATGTTGTATTGTATGATGATTGATGTGAATTGGTGATGAATTTTTTTGGCTTGAAACATTTACAAGGGCTATATACAACCTCTTTTAATTTTCACGCCCACAACGTGTTTGATAAAATATCGCAATGAAAATTTCAACTTCTACATGATTCTCTTGCTTCCAAACGTCTTCTCTACTTATTAAGATCATGTTTTGACAAATAAAACGAGCGTATGAACTCTTCATGATACTTTTCTCCCATTTTTTGGATTTTTAAGCCTATATTGCTCAACGGTTGATAAGCCGACTCTTTTGCGCACTTTGATATAATTGTATGATGTTTTTATCATCCTAACATTTTTTTGATGATTCCAAAGGGGAGAAACAGAAATGACTCGTTAGCTAAAAGAAGCTTATTAAAGCTCGCAATAAAAGCTATAAACTATGGCTTCCTAAAGCAAGAATACCTAGTCCATGGCTTGTATTATGGACTCAAGTGCAAATGATTATAAGTATTGTGGGGGGGGAGCTTCTTAGCTCATGATATCTATATGCACCTTATATAAGCTTGTTATAGCTTGTGCTTCTAACTTATAATAATCTTTTGTTGATATGCTCATAGATAGGGGAGCTTTGTATGGAATGTCTTTAACGGATAGTTTACTTGTAAAACCGGAAAATTTATTTGTTTTTAAAATCGTCCTCAAGAAAATTGTTTTGGTTTGTAATCATCAAAAAGGGGAGTTTGTTAGATAAATGTTTTTATCATGATTTTGATGATTTTGTTCGATTTTGTTCAAATAAGTTTTTAGACAAAACAATGTCCCTAAATGTTGTCTAAATACTTCCGATCGTCTTAAAATATTTTTACTATTTTTCGGAGTATTTTTGGAGTTTATTTTCGATAAAAAATTGGACAACACATTTGTTTCAGCTCGACCTGGTCGCCCCCTATAGGGCAACCCGTACTGAGTTGAGTTTTGAAACAGAAAATGGGGACGTAAGAAAAAAATGGGAGGCAACCTGGTCGACCAGGTGGGCGCTGAGGTGAGGGCGACCTGGTCGACCCCGGGCGACGGTGCACTGGGAGCGACCCTCTTGGTTCAAGACTTCTCTGTTTCGTAATTTCTTCAACTCCAACCGGTCACGGACTAAGGGTGACCGGCCGCACCCTCCGACCGGTCCCCCCTGTGTAAAAATTCGCAAAATTCAATTTCAATCTTATCTCTGCGCAACCGGTCGAACCCCCTGTTTATCAAAGAAACTATTCGTTGCATTTTCGGACAACTTTTCCCTATTTTGTGGGATTGATTTCTACAGATTATATTGATCATTTTAAATGGTTTCTTTTGCGACAAATCACTCCCCAAGGAGGAGCCAATGTCCTGGAAATGAAAGCCAAGTCCTCTCCTATAAATAGAGGCTTCATTCAAGCAATAAGATACAACACTCTACACAAGCAAAAGAGCGATTAAGCAAACACTTTCATATATCTTGTTGTATTAGCCTTAGAACTTTCACTTGCACAAATTTGAGGTCTAGGCTTTCAATTCTTGATTACACTTGTACTCATATTGTATCAATCATTATTGAGTTGTAATCTTGATTTTGGTCATCATTCAACACAAGACATCCTTGTGAGTATTCTTGTGGTAAGAATACACTTGGGTGATCTAGGTAATAGGTGTTTGAAGGTTGTGGTAATCTTCAAAGGTGTTGTAAGAGGATTGTGGTAATCCTCAAGGTGGTGTAAGAGGGTTGTGGTAATCCTCAAGGTGTTATATTAATTTTTGGTAAATTAATAAAATCCTTTTTTCTTTTTGAAATCCATCCCGGATATCTTTGGGGTGGTAGTAGATTAGGCCCTAGGTGGGTTGAACTACTATAAATCGACGTGTGTTATTTACTTTCCGCACTTACCATTTCATCTTTGCTTAAGTTTTACGAAAAAGAGGGCAAAATCAAAACCGGATAAGCTATTCACCCCCTCTAGATTATCGTAGCCACTTGGACTAACAATTCTTTAACTTATCCAATACATAACAAACAAATAATTTAACCTAAGTTTATAGTCTCCGTACTACGGACAACGGGACTGCATTTCCTACACTTCCACTATACAATTCAAGTTGTTTAGTATATAAATTCTTCCAATTTCTTCGCACATTCATGGCGATAATTATTCCATGTTGCGACCACGGGAGGCAATGGGTGACCGCCACTCAAGAAAACCTACAAATGAAACAAAATACATGTCAACAATGAGTACACATAATCTTTACTCAATTTTTTAGTTACCTCTATAAAATGGTTATTGTTCACAAATCCAACACAAATTAGCTTGAGCAATTGGCGCTTACATTCAGAATGGTAGATATGTGAGGGACATTCGATCCAAACACACAAACGCAACATTGTGTCGATGCAACCAAGTGACCCATCTCGGGTAAACAAAACCAATGTTTCTTATGCTACATTTTGTCTCGTTATAGTAGTTGAGAAGAGACAAGATTTTGTCAACACTACCATGTTTGACGAATACATGATTGTACAACCCTTGGTTTTCGTTCACTCATGACATAGGTCTCCTCGAACCCGACCCCATGAATCTCCACCGTATCCAAGACGCGTGCGCACAAGACGGAAACCACAATGACCATCGCTCTCAACATCCTTAGTACCAATAATATGTTGATGTAAACGCGTTGGAAGTTGCTCCATAAAACCACTAATGGTCACTTTCTCGGTCCTTTTGACGCACAACCTATTGAAGCACAACATGAAGAATAGTGGGACATTAGCAACAAATATGTCATATGTACATGCACAAATAAAAGAGACGATATTTACCGGTAGATTTTGCCTCGGCATCGGAGAGAACATAGGTTGATTCGATGGACCAACATTAAAGATTACTTCTCCACATGGTGAACAACTATCTTTAATAGACAAAGATATTCGAACTTACTCGGGTCACATTTGGTTGATTTGGATTGTTTAACCTTTACGGACTTAGACGGCCACGTGTGCGAAAGTCGCATCTTGCTCAATTAGTGAGGTTGTTCTTGGATTCGTAATCTCCGTAATTTTTTCAAAATTAACAACCTCTCGATTCGGGTGCTTGTTCAAATTTGGTGAAAAGATCACCAAACATGAGTCCATCGAGACCCATTTCGGGCCCAACTCGATTTCGTCTTTGCTAGTCGGTAATATATCTAATTTTCGCCAAAATGAAGCCACTTGATCAAGTGGAATGGCTTTTCCAATCTCACATATTCGGAAAGTTCATGAGCACATGGGAGTCCACATGTCCTTCTCAATACACAACCACACAACAAAGGGTCTACGCTACCCTCGGCTACACGATGCATTTCAAGATAGATCAAATTCAATGCATGTATAGACACCATACCTCGTAGTGACATGAATACAACCGATTTGTATTTATGTAAGACTACATTTCGCTTCTTCTCAAAATGTTTGATTGCATTGTGTGATGTCTCGAGGAGGGTGTGAATCTTTCCCAACATGTCTCAAAATTACTCGACTAGACGCACGCTTAGTTGTCTTTTCAATGCCGCATGGTGACTCTCCGCCCTATAATGATTTTTCAAACACTATTATATTAATTTTTAGGATTGTATAAGATATAACATAAACGCAATGATGAGCACAATATAATGAATTACCTATTTGTTGTGGTGTTGTCGAAATGCATGACATTATTCGCCCAAGCAGACACAAATATTTCTTTATACTACCCCATCCATTGCTCCATTACATATTGTACTAATTTGGATAATCACAAAATTCCATTTTGCAATCTCCTAATTAAGTCATAAAATGATTGCTCGAGAATCTGCGATGACCAATAAATTACAATAGAGGTTAAAAGATTCCCACGTCTCTTTCGTGGCCAATATTTTTGCGGTTTGCCAAAATGTTCTACTAATGTGCCACCGACAGAGAAAATGTCTCGAAGTGGGAAATATCGTCTCTATTGCATTCATTAGAGCCAATTCTCTATCGTAATAATCACGGTTGGCGGGGAAGATGGGTCCATCAATGATTTTAAGATCGAGCAAGCCCATATGTAATTATCTTCCCGCCGTACTCATATAAGCAATCGCAATACAAAATGTCATATGTGTTGACGTCACACCAACAATCTCCAACAAAGGTAACTTGTACCTATTAGTTTTGTACGTGCAATCCATAAAAATGACACTCGGAAAAGCACGCAACAACTCAACGCTTGTAGGGTGAGCAAAGAATATATCCTTCACGGTGTTACTCGTCTGCCTCGCAACGCCTATGATGATAGAAATATCCATGCTCCTTCAATTTATGCATAAGTTGTTGCATTTGAGATCGACCCTCACGCCGACAACTCTATTCTTCATACGGGCATTGTAGATAGTCCGTATGGTGGACTTATTATCTTGAAACTTATTTTGTAGGCCAAACAAAATGTCCTTCGACCGAGTATTGCCATGTGACATATCCAACACATATTCTTCCTCACTTCTTGATAATCGACCGGCATAAGAGTGACCCTCCAAATATTGTGCAATTGGATGATTATGCACACCACATTCAACATTTAGTGACCATTCTCCTTCAATTGTTACTTGTCGAGGCCCCTCAAACGAAATGAGCAACCACATTTCTTTGTTCGCATTCTCTCTTGAGACTTTTTTTCCAACTTTCTTAGCATCATTTTATTCTCCATCTCTAGTCTTTTTTGAATCACGGTAATGCCCATTACGTTCACAAGCCAAAAATATCCGAGGTCTTTTCTTTCCTCGACCACCGTCCGACCTACTTATTACAATAACCATGTTGTGCTCATGTCCTCTCTCACGCACCCAATCAAATAATTTATCCCAGAAACAAATAACTCGACGTCGTGAATACGTGTGTGTAATCGGAACAACACCAAGCTCTTCAACATTCTCATCATTCTTGGGAGGACAAACAACACTATTTTCCGTAGCAACGAGGCCATACCCTATTAAAACAAAATCAACAAGCCCAAAACCAAATGTCAAAATGGCACGATGGAAACCATGATCGTTCCACCCTCCATCGTGTCACATGGCAATATGGCACGATTGTGATTGTGCCATATTGCCGTGGCACGATCAAGTGATGATCGTGCCATGTTATTGATGATCGTGCCAATCGGCGGAAAAATAATGGTGCAAATGTAAATATCGAACGGTAAAAGTGGATAAATTACATAATTTTTGAAATGAAAACCAAGAAGATACTTATATTATTTGGAGGAATCAATTCTTTGTTGTCCATTTAGTTTGTTGTGTTGGTGTCGAAAAAACTAGGGTTTATAAGAACAAGGTTTCAACTTTTCTCAAGAAAAAAAGGAGAAGAAGAAGAATGTAGTTGAAGGATGTGGGTGAGTGTGTTTTAGTAGATTTAGGTGTAATGAATGATGTGAGTGGGTGTCTTAGAGATTGGGGGTGTATTTAGAACTTGACTTTTAGTAAGGGTATTATAGTCTTTTAACTTAATGGCATTTTGAAATATTAGAAAGTGGGTGTCTTCATCAATTTTGGGGATCTTAATAAGCGCCACCCTTAATATATTTTAACATTAGAACTTTTCCACGTGGTTGCTTATTATTTTTGTCCGGAGCGATATTTATTATTTTAAGGTCTAGAAAACAACTACAAAAAAGCATAAAAATAAAAAAACCACGAAAATGATTGAAAACAAAGTCAATCCCCAATAGGCTAAAATTAAACATTGGAATTTCGACAGACAGGGCCTTGTTGCCTTTAACGAAAATACAGAAACATTTGCACATTGTCCGGCAACTCCTTCCGACGCCATTATTTGAAGTTATGCTGTAAAAAAAAAAACAAAAATATAAATCACTTTAATTAAATACATCCACATTTTATTTTGCATACTTTTAACTCAACATAATTACACAGTAAGAAAAAATCAGTTTTTCTACCGAAAAATCTGTAAGTAAGTATTAAAATAACCATAAAATATGTAAAATAGTTGTAGGTAAAATTATTTTAGGTAAATATTTACCCAAATAATCTAAAACTGTTGGAAAATTTCTACAGTATTATATCGGTAAATTTAAAAACTATTGGTAATTTGTTGGTATAATTTAGAAAAATTTAATATGCAAGATATAGTTAACTGCAAAATTTAGTCATTTCTGTCCGTAAACTCTGTCGAAAAAACTGAAATTTTTTGTGGTTTTCTGGTAGTGTTAGAGCCAGAGATAGCGAGGAGTACCTGGTTTAATTTGACAACTAATTAATCATCCTCTCTGCTAATATGAGCAATAAAAGAATCCAACTCAAGTCGAGAAGCGCCACCTTCCTCCGTCGCCCGTCGAACAACGACGGCCAAATCCTCGGCCCTCTTTCGAACCTCATCGCCTTCTTCTGAAGCCATTAACCTTTTCACGACATTCTCAATAGTCGAAGCTTTCACAATCTCCCCATTTTGTGTCCATTCTTTTACAGCCAGGCCAACTTTCAGAATTTCAGTTACCAATACAGCATTTGTGGGTTGATCTGAATGCATAGGCCAGGCTGCCATGGGCACTCCCATGGTTATGCTTTCTATACATGAATTCCAGCCGCAGTGGCTCATAAATCCGCCTGTCGATTTATGAGCCAAGATTTCTGGCTGTGGGGCCCAGTCTCTCACCACCATTCCCCTTTCTTTGACTCGCTCTTCGAAACCTGAGCAAGGATTAAGCCAGAAGATGAAGCAAAGATTTACTTTTGGGATAATTACAAAAACTATCCTCAGATTTGAGTTAACTACAAAATAACCCAGAAGTAGTTGAAAATTACAAAAATACCATTCAGTCTTCGGGGAAAATTGTAATATATTTACAAATGTAATGAGAGTGTTTGAAACGTTTATGATTATTAATGATTAAAGTGTAATATAAAGACAAATCTAAGGTGTTTTTGTGATTTTCAGAAACCTATGGATTTGTTTTTGAAAAATTAATTCAAACTTTAGGGTAATTTTTGTAATTATCCCCTTAATATTTCTTGAAAATAATAATTATAAAGGGTTTTCTTAAATCTTTAATACAAAAATCACCCCTAGAGTCTAGTATAATTACAAAAACTCAATTATTTTTCAAATTACAAATACCTCTAACATTTGTTTCAACATTACAAATTTGTTCCCACAACAGGCCTCAAGTGAGTATTTGTTACATAAATACAAACATAACTATTCTTTATAATTTGAAAGATAACTAGAGTTTTTTAATAATTAGGTTAAATTTCTTAGATAGTTTTTATCCCTCCCTCTTAAAATATGTGAGGGGAGCAAGATCTTAACTATATAGTAAGAAAATTATATTAATTTTAAAAAAGTTAAGTTTGGGCTCCGTCACTACTGACCTGGAGGAAGCTCAACAGTTCTGATTTCCCCATCAAAAACATCTCCTTTATCAGCATCTCTCAACACCCAAATGAACTTCTGTTGGCTTCGTTCTAACCCTGTAGCCAGCTCTTTGATTTCTTCATCCGTCAACGAACACGTCGTCCCAAACGTTACATAGATCACAGATCTGGGTTCCTGTTTATCAAGCCACTTCAAGCATTCATGTCGGCTTTCAGAATTTCCACCGCCCGGAGACAATTTCGCCGGAATCAATGGCCCTATCGCCCAACATTTCCGATTTCCAGCAACCTCTTCGCTTCCCAGGATATCCAAAAAGGGAGCTTCCATTAATCTACAGGTATTGTAAATATCCCCAGCTCTGTAACTCAGGGCCTCATTCTGTAACCCTATGAAATACTGAAGCCCGTCCGATATACACGTCGATATCGGGGGTAATTCTCTTAAACGCTGTAACGGACACGTTTTCCCCATTTGCTCGTACACGAATTTCACCTCACAAAACCCTGATAGACAGTTGAAAGCGTACGATTCTGCGTTTAGAATTTTCGCAACATCCTGAATCACGCCAGCTATGAGGGGATCGTGAATGACGATAACTCGTTTGTAATTTTCCGACATTTTCAGCATTAGATCTGCGAGCGGTTGGCGGAGGCTTAGAGTGGCGTCCCAGGCTGGCTGAAGTTGTGCGGGGAACCTGTTTGATGAATTGGGGTTTGGTGGGGGAGAAGGAAATGGTGGGATTGGGAGATCCAGGAAACTGATTTTGGCGACGTCGAGAGGGTTTAAGCCGTTGGCGCGCACTTTAGCCTGGCGGTTGTGGGTGGCGGAGCCGACATAGTGAACGGGGACGCCGTAAGAGGATATGAGGCAGGAAAGTTGCAGCATTTGATTGAGGTGGCCTTGTGCTGGAAAAGGCACCATGATTACGGAAACTTGAGATTTTTCGGGGCTGATTATTTCATGATTTGGGTTTTGGTGATTGTTGGTGATGCTTCCCATTGTTTTCAAGTTAAAAAATTATTTGCAGAGTGGCTCTGTTTTTTTCTTCCAGCTGATGAAATTGTACAAGGCCTGAAAGGGTCTTAAATAGAGCAAGAAATAAAGTCTTTGAACCTTTCCTCCCCAATAGGACCATTCCATAGATGTCCCATAGTTTAAAAGAAGTTTGTGGTCATAAGAAAAAAAAGGTTATGTTTCCATGATAGATCCCACATGTATATGGTTCGAAATCAAAATTATAGGTTTTAGATTAATTTTTATATAAAAAAATAAAAACGGAAAATAATGATTTTTGTAAGAAAATTTATAAGCAAATACGATTTCATTTTTACGAATAGTTAGAAAATAAAAATAAAAATTTGGAAATATAATCATACATTATCAAAAATTTATGGGTTACAAAAATTGTCGAGACCACAATTCATGTTCCACATTTCTATTCACTTTCAAATAATGGGATAAATATATAACATGAACCATATTGAAATAAGCATAGTTTGTTTATCGTTTTAAACGCATTTCATGATTAGGGTTTTGGTGATTGCCGATTGGTGATGCTTTCCATTTTTTTAAGTGAAAAATTATTTGCAGAATAGCTCTGTTTTGTTTACCTGATGAAATTGTACAGGGCCTGAAAGGGTCTCAAATAAAAATTTCCTGGCACACGAACTGCATGCCGACACGTTTCCCCACGTTCGGACAACAAATATCTTTCGATTATAACGATCTTCAGAGGAGCTGTTAAAGACTCTAAGGGAATCATATTCGATCACTATTGCTTTTAATTTTTTTTATTAGTCAACTTTTTCTCATGCAAAGATAATAGTTTTTTAAAGTCCAATATCCAATAGTTAAATATGTATGACACTATACAAGGCATTCATATTTTTTCTCTGATAAATCTGATTGAACCATACTGATTAGTTATTACTTTATAGGGGTAGATGGGGGCGGATAACAAAAAATATTTAATCATATCAATTTGATACGATATGGTCATCATTTCTCCTTCATTATTGAAGTGGAATTAGTAGATGATAAAAACTATTTAATGGGTGTAGAATATCAATTATATATTCTAATGTATACGCATTGTTCTAAAAATTTGAGCCTAGTCCGTTTAGTCTTTGCCTAGACACTAGACCCCTCTTAACTACTTATATATTTTTTTTTTGATTAGACCCGTCTAATCCTACCTATTTCCAGCCTAGACGTTATATCATAGTTTGACACATATATAGCATTTTAAAACATTGTGTATAAATTGAATGGCCAAGAATTAACGGACAAAAGGAACATTTTTAACTTTTTCTAATAGAAACAAATCAACCTTTGCAAAAGGAAGCGAAAGTATTTTTTATTATTATATTTATTTTTCGAATGAAAACTGAAAACACATTTGGGGTGATTTGGGTGGAAATTAGTGCACCACGAGTCGAGTCACCTCGCCACAAGCTTATGTACTTTAGTTTGGGAAAACTGAAACACAATATTGGTATGTTTATTGGAGTTGTTCCAACTAAGACCTTTTGAGGCCCAAGTAAATTCAGATCGTATGGTCATTAGAAACTTGTATGCAAAGTCAAGAAGTATAAATCATGAATTAACGTATGTGGCTAAATCTATGGGGTTTTATGTAGTCTTTGAATATTGACCTACCTAGGTCGTATAGGCTATCTCCACGTGGCAATATCACCTGAATTTTCCAGTCCCATTAAGTAACCTAATCTACGGTCATGTGTGACAAACTCGACTAAGTGCTCAAGACGTGCGATTCGAACTTAAGACATTTCAACCTAAAGAACTCACCCTACTTCACTAAACTATTCGAAAATTCTTGGTATGGGCAATAAAAGAGATATAAATAGTGGTTTCTGTTGGGTTCGCTATACCGCTGGACTTAAGGCAGCGGAAATTAAAAAAATTAAAACATGCATACAAGTTATACATAATAAAAGCCCAGGGTTCACGTAGCGATTTAACGATCGCGCGAATTATACAAGCGGTAAAAACCAATGATAAGGATTTTACCTAAAGAGCTTCCTTTTGAAGAGGATGTAGAACGAATCCAAATTCCTCGCAGCAGGGTAAATCCTCGAACACGAACTCGCAGAGGTCCAAGCGTCCCTCCTCTAAAGCCAGTCCACACGATGGATGGTAGCACCAGGATTATAAATTTCGCTAGTAATTTATAACCCGTTTCTATGTTCAATCTCAAATTTGGAGTGAACACCAATCCTTAATTCAACCGGTGAAATTAAGAATTGTTGTTATGTAGTTAAACCAAGAAGGGTTCTTGATTTTTCCTACGAATATGAAAGAAGAAGAAAGACTTAGAGAGAAAGAGGGGTTAGGCGTTTTTTTTTTAGAGACGCCTACTTATTTTTATCTTTTTGTATCTCTTATTCTTCTATCGATTGTTAAAGATACTTATATGATTCATCCTATGTTCATAAAAGTGTCCAGGTTTAAAACCTAAAATCGGTAGGAGAATATTATAGGATAATCTCAATTGATCCTATGATATCTTGCCATATCCGGATAACCCTTATCCGGATATTCACAAAAAAATCCCTCAATCTTTTTCTTTCTTTCAAATTAGCCAGATGGGCCTATCCTTATGGGCTTAATTTAATTAAAAGGTCCATCAATTAATTTCAATTAATTGATCCACCCATATTTAATTAATT
This sequence comes from Rehmannia glutinosa, assembly GCA_016081115.2. Taxonomy (NCBI): domain Eukaryota; kingdom Viridiplantae; phylum Streptophyta; class Magnoliopsida; order Lamiales; family Orobanchaceae; genus Rehmannia; species Rehmannia glutinosa. Next base: position 17,025,001 of record CM071933.1, read on the forward strand.
TGATCAAATCAATTCCATCTAGCCCAAATAAATAATCCAATTATTTTTTTGGCTATATTTAACTATTAAATATAGTCTTTTTCATAAAATTAATTGATCTTATCAATTAAATTATTTTTCACTCTAAAGACTTCCTAATCTAATTAGGTCTAATTAAATAATCTAATTTTTAATTAAATATTTAATTCAATCATTGAATTAAAATCAAGCCACAATTAATTAATCTCTATCAATTAATTGTATCCAACCTTTTGGACTAATTTTCGATTGAAGAAATGACACCAACCATTTTGTGTGTGACCTTTAGGTTCACAACTAATGCTGCTTGATGAGCTTACAACTTTTATAACTTACTTAATAATAACTATTCAATTAATTAATCCAATTAATTAATACGTTCAAATTAACTCTTTAATTCCAAAAATCTACAAATCATGGGAACATCTAGCAAGTAGCATGATCGTCAGCAATAGGTGAAATAGCGAGTAAACCTATTTCAATTGCGATTTGCATACATGTATGATCCTTTCAACATCTAATTTCCGATTAAATCTTGGGCATGGATTATAAGTCGAAACCCCGATTTAATAATCGTGATTCCATTTCAAGTCTAGTGATTTCTTTATGAATCAATATTCATCATGCCTTGGCCAAGGTCTTTAAATCACAAACTACGAAAACACGTAAAATTCGCTTGTCAATAAACAAGTGTCGAATTCTATGTTGACCACTAATTAACCTCCATATACACCAAAGGCAACATCCAAAATATCCCCTTTATGATTGTCAAGCAATCGGAAGATAAATCAAAATATTACGGGATGTACATAAGGCTACTACTATCGTGCCTCAAGTCTAAGGACTAATCATGTACTATCGCAACGTGAAAATTATTAATTCGACAATAAATATTCCGATTAAGAATTTCCATTGGGTCATGTTCGGTGTACTTGTTCTCTAACAAGCACCGCAGATATATGCATTTGCGTCACGACGCTAATGTTAATGGAATGCAACATCCTCGTCATACGAGCATGCATCGTATGCACAAGTCTTATGGGCATTGTTCAATGTCCTATCTTGAAAAGCCCATGACTTGGAACTAATTTAAGATCAAAGCTTAGAGACATGTTCCATGATCGCCATCAAATGCGCGACCATGTCCCATAGCTTAATATGATCTAAGGACTTTATCAAACTCACAATTAATAATATTAAATGCAAAACAAATGATAAAGAAATGCCTTTATATATGATTCTTAATAAAATTGTTTTACAAGTAGAATAAACTCCAATCTAATTGGAGTACGGACACTCTACTCTAACAGTTTCGAGTTCGAAAGTGTGCTTCGCCCACCTACTCACTTAGCCCCACGCTGCCACACCTTACCTACTCACTGACCGAACTAATATATAATTCATACACCTAATGATCTTTAATTCTCTCGAATAAAGGATAAATTGTCAGTATATGAACTCCCAGAAATGCTTGAAAATTTGTTTATCTCGCATCGAGTGCAAATGCAGCACCGCGGCGCAGGGCAATTTTGCTTTTGTATAATTCATATTTATATGATAAATATTTATATGATACATATTTATATGATAAACATGGAATCTTCTATTTCAAAAAATTGAACTCCAGTTCCATCGCAGGAATAAGTGTCACATATATAAAACTTATATATCTACTTTTAAGCATAAATTGCAGATTTTATAAGGTAAGGGCTAATTTATTCAATTAAAGAAAATAAAAATTATGTGTAGCAAATAATGCCAAAAAGAGCATATTGCTCTTGGTGGTGAAAACAGAGCTTGTGTCTATGTTTTCTAGTATTTCTTTTAAAAGCTCTTGTGAAAACAGCAACGCAAGGGTTGTTTCCTTTTCCTTTTTTCTCAGGTTTTTTGTAAAAATAGTTTAGAAATTCTAAACTAATAAGAATACTAACATGAGAATTATATTTACACATTCTCGAATAGCTCCATGAACAATGGCGGAGCCAGAGTCCTTAACAGGGTGGGTCGATACACGAAAATGGGGTGAACTGGATAGAAAATCAAAAAAAAAAAATGATACAAATTATAACTAATTTATTTTTTTAAAAAATAAATCATTATTTTTTTTTCAAAAAGAGGGTTGTGCCAGAGGCCAGATTGGCCCAGTCCTAAATCCGGCAGTGTCCATGAATATACCATCATACAGTCGAAATTTTAAATTACTCGTATTATGCCCGTATAGTATATGTATGTACAAATAAGTAGAAAATATTTTCGTTTCCCGCACAAATTTTGAAGTTTGTACAGGTCGATATTCAATGCTTACGAGTATATTATGAATATTTATTAGAAGTTTAAGTGGAAAAAATTGCAAAACATGTGAAAATAACTAATATACGTACTCGTAGACGGGTGTGAAATACGAATATCAAATTAATTATTTGGAAACAAAAATACGACTTATTTTAATTATTTTAATGTGTTCTAATTATTTATTAATTAATATAAAGTACTTAAAATTATTTGTACAGTCCAAACATAAATATAAATATAATTCATAAAAAATAATATTAAAACAAGCCATATTTTACTTAGAGAAATTATTTTATATTTGTATTTTACACCTCTGTTTATGAGTTCATATAATAACTATTTTCATATATTTTTTCCCATTTATTTCACTTTAACTTATAATAAATATGCACAATATACTCGTAAAAATTGAATGTCGGATTTTTGCTCATCCCGAATATAACTACTAGGAATTAAGAATTTCGACACGGCAGACGCATAATCATTTCAGAATGCCACCATCGATTGACCTAGCAAACTTCAAAATTTGTACGTGAAAAGAAAGTATTTTTTAATTATTTGTACATACATGTATTATACGAGTGTAATACCAATAATTTAAAATTTTGACTGTATAATAATAAATTCATAGAGCTATTCGAGAATGTATAATATAATTATCATGTTAGAGTTCTTATTAGTTTAGAATTCCTAAACTATTTTTACAAAAAACAAAAAACAACAACAACAACAAAAAAAAAGAACAGCCCTTGTGTTGATGCTTCACAAGAGCTTTAAAAAAAAAATACTAGAAAACAGAGACACAAGCTCTGTTTTCACCTACAAGAGCACCATGCTCTTTTTTGGCATTATTTTGTTATACATATTTTTAAGGGAAATTTTTTAAAGTACCCACTATGGATAGTGGGTACTCTTTTCTACCCACTAAGATAACAAACTTATTTTCTATCCAAATTGGCCAAATTACCCCTCCTTTAAGTTGGTGTTTTTGAAATTTGAAATTTAAGTCATTATTATACCATTCAATACCGCATAGGAAACCGTATAAAAACTAATGAGAAAGCAAAAGTGAAAAAACAAAACAAAAATAAAAGCAAAAGTAACCATTTCGTGCCCCATTTTCGGTCAAAAGGAAGAAAAATACAAAAATCCCTCCCATCGTCTTCAAGAAGAAAAAGAAATACCCAACCCCTATTTTCGTGCCCCATCGTCTTCAAGAAGAAAAAGAAATACCCAACCCCCCATTTCGTGCCCACATCGGTCAAGAAAAAGAAGAAAATATCCATCCCCATTCCGTGCCCAATATCGTGCGAGAAGAGAAGAACATGGATTCAATTGTGCCGTCGACGTCGTCCGCCTTCACCTCACCATCGCTTAGAAGAAAGAACATGGATTCGCCTCCCGCACCCTCCTCCCGCCGCCGCCTGCTGCCGCGCCCTTCCGAACAGTTAAGGATATATATGAGCATATCGTTCCCGACCCCTTATGTTCAAAAATACATTTTGGGTTTTAAGTTTTGAACTCTATTTATGTTAAATTCATGGATTTAGGGTTTTAGTGTTCGATTTTGGTGTAGTATGGTGTATATATAACTTGATAATGTGAATATGGTGTATATATTTGTGTGTTAGGTTATTGTTGGATTTTGGTGTAGCGGCCGTGCGGCGCGATTTGATGTAGAAAGGCGATGGGCACGATATATGGCGCATATCGTGCCGTATCGTGCCCTAGGTATATTTGGGCACAATATCGTGCCTTAGGATTAATTGGGCATGATATCGTGCCCCAGTATAATTGGCACGATATCGCCCTAGGTATATTTGGGAACGATATCGTGCCCTAGTATAATTGGGCACGATATCGTTAGGTATATTTGGGCACGATATCTGCCCTAGGTATATTTGGGCATGATATCGTGCCCCACGGTTTGTTTAGTGTTATTTTTGAAATGAAATCATGTCTATATCATGCCTCTTTAATCCGCTCTTTAATTTTTCTACCTTATCACTATATTTCTTCAATTTTTCAACAATTCATCTTCTAAATTGCAATTAATTATTGTTGTAGGCCGCTCCACGATGGAAGAGACCTTCTTATCATCGAGAGAGGGCCCGGATCACGGGCACGTTCGACCGAGTATAATTGGATAATCATAGATGAGTTGGGGGAGATCGGTGGTGGTTTTAGATGGGCGGTTTAGACGGTCGGTTTTTGGCAATTTTGTTGATTTTGGGTATGACGGATTTAGTTGTAATGCGGCACTTCATGCATCGCATTGGTTACGATGGAGGTGCGTGTATCGGATGCTCCGAATCGAAGTGTTGGTTCCACATCGGAGAGAAGACTATTAGATTCTCTCGGCGTAAGTTTGCTATGATAACCGGTTTGCGGTTTTCAGGGTCCACATTTGACCCTAACGGCGTTTTTGAGGTACCCGAGACTGGTATATATAGACAATATTGGCCTCGGGGTGATCGTGTTACCGCCCGCACGATTACACGATCTATTTGTCGATGGCACCTTCCGTGACTCACCAGGACGATGCCCTAAAGGTGGCGAATGTGTTATTTGCCTTTTATATGACATGTGTTTCGATGGCCGACAGATCACCGCATGATGGACCGTTGGTTGTGGTTTTTGATCGAGGACGATGCGCGGTGGAAGAAGGCTTTCCATTGGGGGAAATACTCATTTCGAGATATTGATGCATTATATTCGCAATGCGTGATGTTACGCCACCTGGCCGATATACTAAGGGACGATCCACCTCGATATCGGCCACCTACTTATCATTTTTATGGGGCCACTTATGTCTTGCTTTGCACGTATATTTTTTTATTTTATTTATATTTGTACTTACTTTTTAAAATATTTTAAAAAATCTTATTTTCACACTTATTAATGTTCTGACAGATTTGGGCATTCGAGGCGATACCTCGCCTGGGTAATGCCTGGGCGACTCGAGTATCCGACACCCAGTTGCCTAGGTGCCTCCGTTGGAGGTTTTCGAAGACCACCGTTGACATGATAGATTTTTTCTTTGACACGGTATGCATTAACATTGTTTATTTATTTATTTATTTAATTCATAAATTATTTTTTATTAATTTATTTATATATTTATTTACAGGCTTTAGTGTGTCATGAGATATTGGATCCGACCGAGGAGGAGCTCCAGCAGATATATATGGAGCGAGCCAATGATCCAGTTATTTTGTTAGGTCTTCCTGAGTTCATCTTGAGGGAGAAACGATTTTTAGGCGCCCCTGGGGGGGGGGCGGGATATATACGAGTACAAATTCGATGACCCCAACCCCTATGGCAGAGAGGAGTGTCGAGAGGCAGCAGACGGGGGTTGCTACTACTAGGGAGAGGCGGCAGGGGGCAGGGGGAGAGGTAGAGCCGATTGAGAGGCCAACACTACTACTGCTACGATTCAGAGGCCGGAAAAGCGGCATAGGACAGATGGCCCATCATCCCATCGGACTGATGATCCTTTAGATGGCCGGACAGAAGATGCATCAACTGGGAAGGCAGATGCACGGGTTGATCCATCTGTCCATGAGGAGTATGCATGTGTTGATCCATCTGTCCATGAGGAGTATGCGCGCGATGATCCAACAGTCCGTCAGGATACTCATGTTGATCCATCTGTCAGTGGGCAGACAAATATGTTGGTGCTAATGCGGGGGGTTATGCAGGAGGAGATTAGGCAGTTCGAGAGACGCATAGAGGAGCGGTTCGCTCGATTGGAGTCACGAGTCGATGCTGCCGTTTCTCAGTTAGAGACTGTCATCTCAGAGAAGGGTTCTCGCTTGGACAGACGCCTAGATTAGGAGATAGGTCAGGTCCCGGACCTTATTCAGGAGGAGATTAGGCGTCTGTTCCCATACATTGATCAGTACGATGACTTCGTGCATGGTAGTCAGAGATATCCAAGCCAGTCATCGCAGCAGACGCCACTGGCAGTGTCGACTCCTCATCCTCCTCCAGCAGTGTCAACTCCTCATCCTCCTCTGACAGTGTCGACTCCTCATCCTCCTCCGGTCGATTACCCTCCGCCATTCAACTCCTCCTCCTCCGCCATGTCGACTCCTCCTCCTCATCTTCCCGGCATTGTCGAACTCCTCCTCCTCCTCCGCCATGTCGACTCTTCTTCCTCCTCCTCCCGCCATGTCGACTCTTCCTCCTCCTCCCGGCCATTGTCGACTCATCTTCCACCATCCTCGACTCCTATTATGCATTGTTAGCACATTCTCCACCACGAGTGTCGATCACGATTCCGAGGCCATTGCCGTCTCCTATTTGAGCTCCCTCTCCGACACTCGTGGTCTCTGGTCCACGAGCGCCCTCTCCAGCTTTGCCCTCATCGCTACTCCCTTCACCCAGGTTCGGGATAGGCAGCCATCGCGCCTCATTCGCAGCCCATTCAGGGATCCTAGGTCTCGCAAGCCGGACCCGAGCGAGAGGGAGTATACCCGCTTCTTAGAGTCTAATGAAGAGTAAGTATTAAATATTTTTGCATTTGTCTTATCGTCTTAGTATTAACATCTTATATTAGTGCAATGTCTTAATATTTGAGGGTCCAATTGCAGGAGGAACGTGGGGCTAATGTACCTTGTTGGGCCATCATTTTTTAAGGAAATGGCGGATCCAAAGGTTGAGTTGGAGAATGATGTAAGTTTCTTAAATTTTTGTATTATTTAGTTGATGAATATTTTATTTATTTCATATTGATTAATATCGATTTCTTTCATTTCTGTACAACATATAAATGCATACATGTCCATACTACAGTCCGATCCCCAGTTTCTTGGGGTTGAGCCTCATGAGAAGCAAGTGGGAACTTATAAGATTGTATCTACGACATTTTCGGTTAGTTTATTTATTATGTGTCTCGCATTTTAGTGTAAACTTAATAAATGATACTTGTTAACTTATAAACATTTTTCAATGTGTAGGATTCCATACGGCTTATATGGAATCGTATGCATGGTACGGATCCTGCTGACACAGTATATGAACCAGCGACCATGGAGGTGATTCCTCCCGGACAGGAGCTGGTTGAGTTGGTTAGGGTTGTCCAACACGGATATCCAGGATGGGGTAATCCTGGTTCGTGGAGTTCCGTACCGCAGGTACACTTGAATTGATTTATTTTTTTAGCTAGTTTATTCATTTCTTTCATTCAAATTTTTTGATTATTTACTGATTTTGCTTTTTCCCCAGGTGTACATGATCGTGAATTTATCGGGCTATTTTTTCATGTGCAGACTGGATCTCCGTAGAGCCAAAGTATATATGTACGACTCTATACGTGCCCGATACACAGATGATACTTTTGCCAATCGGGTAGCCGGCACACGTCCACTCCGTCGCATGCTCCCATGTGTACTCATTCGCGCTGGCTACTACGACGACATACGTACGGGGCCCGTTCGCCGCGAGTGGGACCTTGTCCCTCTGCTGCCGAAAGATTGTTATTCGCAGAACGACACCACCAGATGTGTGTATTTGCCATATATTCTGTCATTAATTGTATCACGAAGAAGATTAATAGGAAGCATGTGCAGGAGTCGATTCTCGAGATAAGGAAGAAGATGGCACAAAGGTTTACCAAGACAGATAACATGAGATAGTAGTACTTTGGAGTTGTAGTACATTTTTATTGTATATCTTGTAAATATTTTGAGTTATTTAAATTAAATATTCATTTTGCATGATTTTTCTTAATTTGTTTAAAAAAAACAAGAATTTGATTACTTTAAATTAAGAGAGTTAAATTCCACAAAAATTTACAAAAAAATTTTAGACACGATATATCGTGCACAATATAATTAGGCACGATACATCGTGCCTCAATATATGAAGGGCACGATATATCATGCCTAATTATATTGTGCACGATATATCATGCCTAATTATATTGGGCATGATATATCGTGCCTCAATATAAGAGGGGCACGATATATCGTTATTAGGCACGATATATCGTGCCCCTCTTATATTGGGGCACAAATGACTACTGACTTGATTAACATATATTTAAATGACTACTGAGTTTCTGCTCTTAGTGTGTTTTTCTAACATAGTGTTACAGTTGAAATAATTTTTGCCTAATTTTCATCATCCGGACGTCTCGGGCATCTTCTACGGGATGATCATCTGCTCGGCATATTCCACATTTCTTCTTACTACGCACTTGTCTCGAAGGACCCGACTGTGTCACTGAGGCACTTTCGCGCTCATCAAGCGACAATGACATAGTGCATTTGACGCAATGACACCCCCACACCTTGAACAAATTTGACTCTTACGTGAACGATTACTTGATGATTCAACAGCAGAGTGAACTCTACTTTGTCTAGGATGACCTGCTTGTCTCGGGTTATTTGGAGGGTTGCATACTAATTCTCGCACCTCTTGTGGTAGAACTCATTCACTCGGATCAAGAACTGGTAAAACTTCATCCGCCCACATTTGTTGAACATTTTCATTTTTATAATAATGGGCAGCAAATGAACAGATAATGAGGTTCGCCTTTCTGCACAAATAAACAATCAATTATGTAAAAATATTGAACGAATTATGTGAACATATTATTATAAATTTTAAATTTGTTTATACTAATTGTTGCAGATGCATGGGCGCAAGGCATCAATTCATATTCAAATTCTCGACAGTTGCACGTTCTTTGGGATAAGTCAACCAAATAGGTCTTTGTTCCATCTTTCACTTTGTACTTCACATTACTAGACATTGTACATCCATTCTACGACCTATCTCAACTGCATCACTTAATCTTTTGGTTGCTTCAAGTGTTAGCTCTTGATCTCTTTCATTAGCAGCAGTGCGTCGTTCATAAAACCACTTTTCAATAATAGTCTGAGCACACTCAAACACAGAACAAACAGGTAACTTTCTGGCCCATAATAACCGACTATTGAAGCTCTCAGCTGAGTTTGATGTCATGAACCCATAACGCCGGACATGATACTTAACTCGAGACCATCTGTCTTCCCCTGCACGTTCTAACTTCTTAAACACACCCGTCTCACTAGCAACTTTTATGTTTTCAAAATACTTATCATAATCTTCACGGCGGTATGAATATGATGCATTCCTAAACATTGCTACTATATGTTGACCGTATTGAGCCAAATTACTCTGCAAATGATAAGTGCAAAGCCCATGTGATGCTTCTAGGTATACTGCTTTTATGGCATTACTGATACTCTTGTGCTGATCAGAAACAATCAGTAGATCACGAGGGCAATTATAAGCATCTCTCAACTGTCTCCAAAACTATGTCCAGGATTCGTCGTTTTCAACATCCCCAATTCCAACCGCAAGTGGGAAAATATGTTCATTACCATCTTTTGTTATGGCCACAAACAATATTCCCCGGTACTTGCCTTTAAGGTGTGTTCCATCAATCACAAAAACTGGCCGGGCATTGTTTTGGAATCCAGTGATTGATGCATGCAAAGCAAAAAACACGTACTTAAATCTATTAAAATTATCCGACTTCCATCTAGTTACCGATCCGGGATTTGTTAAATTTAACATGTGTAAGTATGCCGGAATTAGATTGAATGACTTATTGCTATCTCCATATATCAACCCAAAGGCATGATGCTTAGCACTCAACGCAACATTATAACTCATTTTAAGCCCATGTCGCGATTCCAACTCCGCTATCATATCTCTTGGCACGAATGCAGAATGTTCCACTAGTAATCTAGATACAAAATACGCACCTACTACTTTAGAATGCACCCGCCTAGATGCATTGTCATTCAAATTTAACCCACATCCATGGTGCTTGTCAAACTTCCCTACTCTCCAAATACCATCCTCTCCATATGCACATATTCGAAAAGGGCATCGTTCATACTTGCATATTGCATAAAAACGAGTCTTATCCGAGCGTTCAACTCGATACTCGACTTGATTTTCAAGGTGATACATGCCTAGTGCGATCTCCAATTCAGTTTTGCTCATGTATGTTGCTCCTTGGCGCAATGTCCCACCAGATGCTTCCAATCTAGCAGGTTCTTCGGGAGGAACTGAAACGTGCGAGAGTGCACCAGGAATCACCTAACTTCGTCCTGTGGGCACTATTGTTTCGTCCATATTGTCTCTATGGATATCTGGATGTATGTTAGCACCTCGTACTTCTGCTGCATCTTGGTTAGATTTTCTGGAAATACTTCTCTCCGTCTACGTCTCCACTCACAAAATTCCTCAAATTTTGCCCGTTGCTGGTCATTTTCAAATTGATTATTAGCTTCAACATCAGTACCAACATCACCAGCAGTGTAGTTCTCACCAAAATCATCTGGGTTGTTATTACAATCAAAGATCACCAAGATGTTGTAGTTTTCACCATAATCAACTTCATTATTATTACAACCAACATCAGCATCAGTATCACGATTAACATCAGTATTATCACAACCCATATCAGGATAATAGCTATCTTCATTGCTTGGCCTTATACTAGGTCCGCAATTGATATTTGGAACATTAATCGTAGGTGATAGTGGACGCGGATGATCAATAATTGGAACATTGTTCATATGCATAAAAGGTGCTCCACTAGGTCTTACTGCATGACTATATAGATTGATGTGCGGTATACCGTATTGTTGAAACCCAAGATGGTGCATGTAGTTGTAATTAGGCCCAATGACTGTTGAAAAATCATTCTGACTAGCCATTAGTTGCATAAAACTTCCACCAATACCTTCTTGACCTTCAACATTCTCAACTCGATTATGCCCAGACTGACTTCCCAATACATTATGCGAACTAGTCTCACCCATCCTTTTTCTTTTCAGTGTTACAAAAACAACTGGTAACTCGGTGTTCTCAAACGCACTTTCAATGTCATCGTCGTTTTTCAACTTTAACTTCCCAAGTTTGTTTCCAGAGATATCTACAATAGCATGCATTACACAATCGTATACGCCCCTATCAACTTCAACAACACCATAAACCTCCTCCAATATTTCACTATAATTCATTTTGCCCGGTTTAATACGTACAACTTCTTCTTCACCATTTTTATATTCTAAACCTTCACAATGACCACCAAATCGAACAACAACATAGCCAGAGTTCATCTACATACAAGAAATATAGAAAAAATATTAAAGAAATGCAAGCATACATAAAAGGGCCTATTTTTTACTTGGGCACGATATATCGTGCCCAATTTTAAAATAGGCACGATATATCGTGCACTGTGCTTCATAGATGCAGAAAATTTTCCCTTTCACAATACATTTCACATATTTTGCAAATATATTGGTCTTGAACAATTTAAACAAGGTTAAGTAATTAGGAGGAGGAGAACATTACCTTGTTATTCGATTTTTTGGTGCGATTTTGGTGATGAAAGACCACAAAAAAAACTTCTTGATATTTTGTGAAGAAGAAGAAGAAGAGAGAGAAAAAATGAAGAGCAAAATAGAAGGGGAGGGAAACGTATGTATGGGAGTATTTAATTGCAAGAGAGAGAAATACACATCTACCTACTTTAAAGGCTTGCATTTAAAGCCTCAAGGGTATTGTGGTAAAAGAACCCCAAAAGTGGGTAGAAAACTATGTTTATTATCCTACATGTCAAAAAACTCTCTCACCTATCCCAAGTGGGTAATTTGCCCTATTTGCTCTATTTTTAATGTACTGTACTTGAATAAATTAGCCTAAGGTAAGTGATAGGCGTAAAAAAATGTGTATATTCCTTATGATGGAATTGGAGGGAAAACACCAAAACTCAAGATATAATCAATGTTTTTAAATCCAGACCGAACATTGAACCGGAAAAAGAATTGGGTCACTGGGTCACTGATCTGACCGGCTAAACCATTTTAAAAAAACCGGTCGAACCATAAATATACATATATATGTACATGTATATGAGCAACTACTCTTTTATAAAATTTTATATAAAATAAGATTGATAAGCTTTTTTTTTTTTGATAAGCTTATTGAATTTTTCCTAATTCAATGTTAATCTTAAGTATCTACTATATTAATTATTTTAAAAAAAATACTTAAATCTCTACTATAAAAAATAGTTATGAAATCTTTTAACATGATAAATTCCTTTTATATTTCCATATTCCTTGTCCTAAGTTTACTAATTACCTTATTTATCCTCTTTTCATGTTTTTTTCTGGGTTTTACCGGGTGGCAACGGTTTTTTCGCCACCCAGTTTAGATACATAACTGGGCCAGTGCCGCGACCGGTTCCTGGTTAAACCGGTCAGACCGTCCGGTCCGGGCCGGTTTTGAAAACATTGGATATAATTCGAATTTTCTGGCACAGGAATTGCGGACAATTAATTGCTTTATATTACATGTCCCCACCCTCTAACGACAAATCCCTTTCGAGTTATTATGTTTCTTCAGAGGAATTCTGTTGCAGATAATTCACATGTATCATTTACTGATTTTGAAATTTCCTGTTAATCAATTATTTCCACGTACCAAATGTGTTATTAAGTCCAAGCTGAGGCAAGCTCCAAGTAAGGAAAGATGTATGACCTTTTTAACGAAAATTCGTGTTTTTGTGATAAATCTAAGTTGAATATACTAATTAATTATTGAGTATTTTTCTTGTGAGACCGTCTCACGGATCTCTATCCGTGAGATAGGTCGGGCCGGATCAAGTCATAGAAAATCCACGGGTCAATACGGAATTTGCGAGTCAACAGTCCTAGAAAATAGCGCGGTAATACTTTTCGAGAAAAATGTAATAATTTTAGATAAGTAATACTTTTGAGCAAAAAAATTATATTTAATTAGCAAGATGTAATATTTTTGATAAATAAAGTGATATATAGTGTTGGAGGTGATGTAAATGAGCAGTAACTCCACATAGTAGCTGGCGGCAAGAAGATTGAACATGATTTTATGAAATAAGTGATACTTTTTTGTTCAACGTATAATACTTTTACAGTTTTTGTTCAACGTGTAATACTTTTTAGTTCAATGTGTAATATTTTTTCACTTAAACGTGTAATAATTTTCAATTAAACATGTAATACATGTAATACTTTTCACTTAAAATTATAATACTTTTTAGTTCATCATGTATATTTTGTAGTTCAATATGTAATAACTTTCAGTTAAACTTGTAATACTTTTCATTTAAAATTATAATGCTTGTTACTTAAAATTCTAATATTTTTTAGTTCAAAATTTAATACTTTTCAATTCAAATTTGTAATAATTTTCACTTAAAACTATAATACTTTTTGGTTCAAAAGGTAATACACATTCATCATCCCCATCACTTGCATTGAATGAAGGAGAGACTAAGGCTACGATTGGATATGGAAGAGATTCCATTTTCGTTCCGCTGAAAATTTTTTTTGACCAAACTTGCAATTGTTTATGAAAATTTTTAGAAAATATACTATTCTCTCACTTTCACTTTTGCTTATTTTTTCTCTTACCAATCACATCTAGACATTTTTTCCCAAAAAACTAATCATTATGACATATTCTCACACAAATTTCACTATTCACTCGCTCACACATTTTCTAACTATCAATCACATCCAATCATTATTTTACTATTATTAAATCAAATCAACTTTCATCATTACTTTTTTATCTCACATCCAATCACACTCTCAAAATTCATCTTTTTTCTTTCAATTTTTTTTACCACTATTCTCTAGTAAAATGAAAATTTTCAAAATGAAAGTATATCTAATCGCGCCCTAATTTTCTCTTCTCTCTCTCTCTCTCTCTCTCTCTCTCTCTATCTATCTATATATATATATATATATATATAATTGAAGGGCCAAAATAGGAAAAAGGCGGGCTTTTGGAAATTTTGACCATGACGTGCGTCTAATAAAAACAATTCAACCTTTACAAAAAGCTAGTGAAAGAAAAGTCTCTCTATTTTTTTTTAATAACTCAGCTTCCAGGCTTGCACCTGACTATGCCTGAGGACATCAGCTTTGGCCCCTTATCACTGCCACCAAGGTAAACCGCGGGATGTGCATGAACTGACAAATATTCTGGTGGAGTCTGCTGGCGTACAACCAGATCCTCCCACGTAAAGAGAAATATTGATTTTATTGACTTAGAGTTGATATTTCGGTTTAAGAGTATTAACTGATTATATGTGGTAACAAACTTTTGTGGAAATAGGTCAAAATGACCACTTCTTTAATGACAAAATGAAAACTAGTCATCTTTTGAAAACAAATATTTTTTATCCAATGACATTCATACCCTTCTAGCATATTACTTTGAGTTGTTGAGTTGGATTCTATGGGCCTGTTTGTTTATGTTTCCATGGTCCATTTCCAGTTTCTGGAGTTGGAAATAGAATTTTGAGAATTTATTGGTTTTCGTGTGGAAATTGGGATTGTGTTTGGATTAATGAATTTAAATGTGTTTTATGTAGGGTTGGAAATGAGATTGTGTTTGGTTTGAGTAGTTTTGAAATATTATTTTATGTATATAATAATTGAAAAGTTGGTAGTGGTGGGGTCCACTTCAATATTTTAATTTGAATATATAATATTATATTTGTAAGATTATAGTTGGTGGGTCCCATTAGATAGTTATAATTTTAAAATAGTAATATTTTAAGTAGATAAAGTTGATAATGGTGGGTCCCACATATATAATTGGGTTAAAATATGAGAATAGTGATTGATAAGTAGTGATGATTGATGTAAGGTAGTGTATAGGTTTGAGAATAGAAATTATAGGTTTGAGATGTTGTTTTATGTGAAAAATATAAAATGAAAATGATGATTTCCATTGGAAATTTTATAAACAAACATGATTCCACTTTTATGTATAGTTGGAAACTGGAAAGAGGCCATTGGAAACATAAACAAACAAGGCCTATCTCTTTCTCTACTTCACTTATCTCTCTAAGATTTATCTTTATTTAAAAAAATTGAACCTGTATTTTTCGTTTTTGTAAATTCAATATTGTGTTGAGTTATAGATCTCAGAAAGATGATTAATTTGATATAATATATATGCAAAATGAAAATGAAAAATTTATGTGAATTCAAAGTTTTTTGGAGGAAAAAAAACAAAATAACTGGTTATAATAAGTGAGAGTAGACTGAGCAGGTCACTTGACATCTAGTTGTGTAACTGGATATCCAGTTATCGTTGGTTTGACCAACGCCTACACTAAAAGTTGAATCCGAGTTAACTAGATATCGAGTTACATAACTGGATATCCAGTTACATTTAACTCGATATATAACTTAGAACAAGATTTTAAGCACAATTTGACAACTCGATAAATACAAACATTACTCGATATCGAGTTACTTAACTCGATATCAAGTTATGTAACTAGATATTGATTTATGCGATGAAAATCCTTATCATCTTCCTCATTCATCCCAACCATCATTAACGGTGCAACAAAAATTTCAATCAAAACCTAAAATGTCTAAACCGTAAAAATTCTTCAAATCTAACAACAAATCCGAACTTAAACAAGTATAAACTAACTAAATCAACAATAAACATGAAATTACGGAATAATATTTTTCGCCCGTCGATACAGTTACAGTAGGTTCCATTTTTGCAAGTCGTTGGAATAAAATTTTTTGCCCAAGTTTTGAATGTCGAGTTATGAAGTTAGTGAATGTACATGTGTGACTCGAAAAGGAGTTTACTGGGTTAAAGGGTAATTTGAGAATTTCACATGTGAAAATGACTAAAAAAACATGTATTTGAATGGCTAAAAAGAATATTTTGGTTGATGGGAATGACCAAAAAATTGGCCCACTCTAATATTTTTATCTGTCATCAATCAATTGTTAGTCCAAGTGGCTACAATAATCTAGAGGGGGGTGAATAGATTATGCCGATTTTTCGTAAATTACCCTCTTTTTTGAAACAACGAGTAGATAGCAAGAATGTAAATGCGGAAAATAAACAACACTCGTTGATTTAAAGAGGTTTAACCCACCTAGGGCCTAATCCTCTACCACCCCGGTATCTCTGGGATGGATTTTAAAAAGAAAAAAAGGTTTTATTAATTTACCAAAAATTAATACAACACCTTGAGGATTACCACAACCCTCTTTCACCACCTTGAGGATTACCACAACCCTCTTACAACACCTTTGAAGATTACCACAACTTTCAAACATCTATCACCTAGATCACCCAAGTGTATTCTTACCACAAGAATACTCACAAGGATGTCTTGTGTTGAATGATGACCAAAATCAAGATTACAACTCAATAATGATTGATCCAATATGAATACAAGTGTAATCAAGAATTGAAAGCCTAGACCTCAAATAAGTGTAAGTGAAAGTGCTTAGGCTAATACAACAAGATATATGAAAGTGTTTGCTCAATCGCTCTTTGCTTGTATATTGTGTGTTATCTCTTGTTGCTTGAATGAAGCCTCTATTTATAGGAGAGGACTTGACTTTCATTTCCGGACATTGGCTCTCCTCGGGGAGTGATTTGTCGCAAAAGAAACCATTTAAAATGATCAATATATAGTTAGAAATCAATCCCACAAAATAGGGAAAAGTTGTCAGAAAAACGCAACGGATAGTTTGTCGATAAACATGGGGTTCGCCGGTCGCAGCAGAGATAAGATGAAATTGAATTCTCGCGAATTTTTACACAGGGGGACCTGGTCGAAGGGGGTGCGGCCAGTGGTGGCCGCCCTTAGCTATGATGGTTTTTGATGATTTTACGAAACAGAGAAGTCCGGAACAAAAATCCAACTTGCAGTGTCAGGTCGCCCGCCGGCCGACCGGCCGACCGCACCGGCCGCCCACCTGGTCGAGTCGGCCGTTCGACTGCTTTTCTTACGTCCCATTTTTCGTTTCTCGACTCAACTCAGTACGGGTTGCCCTATGGGAGCGGCGACCTGGTCGAGCCTGAAACAAATGTGTTGTCCAATGTTTTATTGAAAATAAACTTCTAGAAATACTCCGAAAAATAGTAAAAATATTTTAAGTTGATCGGAAGTATTTAGACAACATTTAGGGACATAGTTTTGGTTTAAAAACATATTTGAACAAAATCGAACATAATCATCAAAATCATGATAAAAACATTTATCTAACATCAATTACATTAGTGAAATTTATTTAATTTATTATTAATATATCTTGAATTAGTATAAATACCACTAGTTTGAAATAGCTTTGAAAATAAAAATAAATATACTTTTTAAACTTATATATGGAAAAGAAAGAAAAAAAATCGTCCTAAGGGGTCCAAATAGTAAAAGAATAAGGACAATGATTGACCTTGCGTTTCACAATTCTTCACATTTCCCCAGCAATAGCTATAAATTGCTGATTGAATTTCGGGTGGATGATCATAAATGTTCTGTCAAGTTCTTGGGTGGTCTTGAATTATTTAGGGCCCTCATCTTTATACTGGATTTTATTTTCTTCCTACACCATGATATGCTAGAAGCTCCATGGACAACCAGGAAAACAAATTTCTACTTCTATTTAAGAGTTACTTAATCAAATATAATACATTTTCAAAGAATCATCATATTTATTTTTTGGTTAAACTGTAATTATAGTCCTATATAATTTATGTAGGGGATTGACAATAGTATGATATGTTGCGAAAATGACGATTTGAAAAAAAATTCTATAACTTTCAAAAAACTCTCGGTTCAGTCAATATTTGGCCGCTTAAAGTCTAAAAATTTGTCTAAAAAATCCAATTGTCAACATTTACGGCTAAATCCACTAATGTGGAAATCAATTACACTTCTGTTGTTTTTTTTGCAATACTTTTAATTGATTGATTATATGGGTGGCCTAAAAGTCTGGCAATGATTAATGCTTTAAACATTTGAAACGAGATGGATGACCCTGGACCAGAAACTTTCTTGTCACCATTAAGCTGCAGAGGGACAATTTTTTTTTTTGGGAAAAGAGTGACAGGGACATTGATGTAGTTATGAGTGGAAATAAGTAGGATTAATTGCGCCTACTGCCTCGGCCCATTTTCATTTTGGGACTTGGGACTGGCTGACTGTTCGACCTATTTCATAAATAAGGCCAGCACCAGCTTCATGTATAGGCTAGGTCTGGCTTTTAAAATAGCCTTTCAAGCCCCAAGAAAGATCACCAATGGAGGTTTTTGTAGAGGTTTTTTAGGGAAAAAAACTGTAGAAAAAACCTTAAACCATTGTGAGAGTGGGGTTTGAGGTTTTTAAAAAAAAGTTGGGTTCGTAACCAAGGACCTGAGTTTTTTCGAAAGAATAAAAAAGAAAGTTGGTGGCAGCTATTAAATACACTTTATGTTTGCCTTTTTTATTCCCTCTTTTCTTTTAGTCAATACACTTGACTCATGTTTCAACTTTCTAGCCTTTAAAAACACAGTGTCTTTCTTATGTTTTTTTCCCTCTTTTTTTTTCAAAAACCATTTAATATAAATGTGATATAGGAAAAACAAAGAAATTTGCCTTAACCTATAAATATGTGTTTTACGCTTGAATTGTTTTCATTCAATAATATTAATTCTCTCCCTTTTTAAATTTTAAAATTTCGCAGATTACCTCATTATTATTGTGTTTGTTTTTTTAGTCTTTTTTCGTATTTAATTTTAATTTTTTATATAACTTATAAATAATACAATGTATATAATATATATAAAAAAAATTGTGTATTTTTTAAAGAAATGTAATTTGATTGTGGAGCCCATAAAAAAGTTGTTGAGAGGTTTTTTGATAGTGGAGAAAAAGATGAAAGTTTTTGCTTTTGATGTGGCTGTGATGTGGCAATGTGGGATCCACAAAAAAACAGGTTTTTGGTAAAAACCACTGGTGATGCTCTAATAGACCGGCCTATTTATAGCCTATAAGTATAAAAAAATATAATATATTTTATATAGTTTATTAATATTATTATTTTATATAATTATTTAATTATTATAATAGATAAAATATATCTTTAAAATAAAATATATGGTTTGTAGGATTTTAACAGGCTTTTAGTAGGCTAATGCCAAGCTTATTGTTTAAACAGGCCAGACTTGGGGTGGAAAAAAAGCCTATTATATTTAACAGGTCAGACTTAGGCCGAAAAAACGTGAACCAGGCCTAGGCCGTCCAACGCAAAGCTTGGCCCGACCTGACCTATTTCCACCCCTAGCTGTAGTCCAGGGTTGTAGAACGAAGCAGAAACAAACAAACGACTTGAATTGTTGATGAATAAAATACGTACACTACCCGCAAGGGTTGCCAAGTTGGTGGAGTAGGTGAGCGCGGGACTGAAAGGTCACGAGTTTGATTCCCCCTACCAACACGTTTTTGGTTGGTTGAGCTTGTCACACAGGGCTTGCCTAGTGTGGTTTACCAGCTCAGGGCTTGCCTAGTGTGGTTTACCAGCTCAGGGCTTGCCTAGTACGCATTCGAAGAGTAGCGGCTGCAGGTTCCCCCGTCATTAAAAAAAGAAAAAGAAAAATACGTACACTGCTATATTGTACATTGACGAATGAAACTTGCGTTTTTCTGCAAAAAGAAGTTTTACTTTACTACACCACAAATAATTTGGGAGAGAGAATGACCTATGGCTTTTAATAGGGGTGTCAATTTGGATTGGGTCCGGGTTTGTGGGTCCGGGTTCGCAGGTTCGCGTGGAAACAAAATGCCCGGACCGACTGCTTAATTATTCGTGTCAGAATCTTGAACCCAAACCCGACCTACTTATTTCACAGGTAACCCGGACCCGACCCGCGTAACCCGTTTAATAAAATTATTTTCCTATATATTTAAAAGTTTTAACTGAATAATTTTTTTTTTTTAAAATCAATAACTATCATACACTATTCAATCAATAAAAAATATCACAATTCACAACATACAAAAAAAAATAACATAATTACATAAATAACATAACACGCTAATCATATTTTAGGGACAATATTAAAAAAAACATGCATAATAATAACAAATACATAATTAAGGAGGTTTTATCATTTAAGTTTTAAGGATATGTCTTATTTGTTGTTTTTTCTTACAATTAATTATTTACTTAATTTTCTTTTAAATTCACAAACGGGTTAAATGGGTCGTAGTAGGTTGACCCGAACCCGACCTGTTTAATTGGCAGGTTATTCGGGTTCGACCCATTTTCGACCCGGACCCACGAAGCCTGGACCCATACCTATTAATTTCGTGTTAGGTTCGTGTCGGGTTTGCGTGTCGGGTCTGAAATTGACACCCCTAGCTTTTAAATTGTAGTGAATAAATAGCCAGTGACCGTCTAAATCATAGGTTAGAACTTAGAAGAAGAAGGTAATTGCCACACCTGTATAATCTACATATATACAAGAAAGAAACTTGTGTGACGTGGTCAACCATGTGGTGGAAAAAAATATTTTAAGTGTAACAAATAATATTTTCAGGGTAAAAATTAATATATTAAAAAAATATGTTCAAACAAGCTAGATATTATTTTTTACAATATTTTTTTCCGATTGCACGTGACCATCTCGCTGGAGACTTACTCTACATACAAATGTTTAATGTACTTATTGATCACAATGTCATCACCACACCAAGTCAAATTATAGTTGATTTTGTCCCAAAATTATAGCTTCTTGCTCTTGATTTTGTATAGCTAGTGAATATCTTTTTCTCATATATTTATTTTCTCATGTCAATTAATATATAATTTGGTTTATTTTGTAGCATGAAAAAGGTTAACAATCACATAAAAATGAATGAAAAAGTAGTTTTTAATAACGTTTGACTGATTTATAATGGAAATTATGAGGAAAAAAAGTGAACCATGAATTCCGTTTCTTTTGCTATGATTCTAATTATGGTATTCACTGCTACTGTAGAGGAAATGATTTGAATATTTGCCACATTTATTAACGTGTGTACTTAATAAATTTTTATCTCACTTTTAGTTTTATACTGTGGGGTAATTTGCTTAATTATAGTAAAAGTCGAATCAAATTGTGCAAGTATGGTGAAACGGTGGGTTTCGTTTATTTGCTCGGTGGCGCACATGGAGTGTGCACCACCTCAATTGGTGGCGCTGCCACCATGTGCGCCAGGTTTCAATTTTTTTTTTAAATATTTCCAGCTGGCGCAGCTCAAACATGCGCCGGCAATTTTAAATAAAAAAATTAAAATTTGACAAAACCGTTTACAACATGATTGAGTAATAATTATAATTCTATTACAAAATGATTAGAATAATTGATTGATACACAAATTGTTAGGGTTTAAAATGAATGCATAATAGTTTTGAGTAATAAAAGACTTTTGAATAAATTGTTAGGCAAAATGGAATAATTTGTCTTAACAAAATTAATTACTAAATTCATAATTTCAACTAATGCTAATCCTAATATCTATGACCACCAGTGCCACATCTCAGAGGATGTCTCTCTCGCTAGCTCCGCCTAAGACCGTATTCATCGTTATCAATATCCTGTTGGTCGGAAGTAGACGGGCTCGGATCCATGTCCATATAACTCCCCTGAAATCCACTGGGAAATGGTACATGCGAATGCTGAAAACTTAGACGCGCATTTGCAGATGGACCTGCCATTCCCACATCCGTGTTGAGCAGATCCATAAATGATGTGAACTGGAGTGTTATGAACTGATCATAATCTCAGGTTGTGGCATATATGGTGTATGATGCGAAGTGGAGGGACCTGCCGCATATCTAGATGGACCTGGCGCATATCTAGATAGACTCAACGCATATCCATATGGACCTGTTGCATATGTGTGAGATGTCTGTGGCGCAGTAATGGTCGTCCGTGTGCTGCGTGCCCGATCATGCGCCTGTGATGGATCAGTTGTCTCTAGAAACGGCTTTGGTGGAGGCATCCCTAGGAGACGTCGCACAGTAGTCATCTCCTCAATAAAATCACGTCTCAGGTGATCAACAGACTGCGGGTCAGAAGCACTAACATCCCGAACACTAATCCACATCCGATCGAGTAAAGTAGTCTGTAACACACAAATATCAGAATTATATACATAATGATAGAACCTAAATGTGAATAATAGTAAATTTATAAGTAAATTACCATGGCATCCCGAGCTGCAGTGTCACCAGGCTGATACCCTACTGTCATGTGCATGTTCTGTGGAGTTATTAATCGTCGTGTAATACGAATGTACCATGTCTGGTATCCACGAACTGTGCTCCTACCATGACCTATAACGTCACCTCCAACAATGGACTGGTGTGTCATCGCCATATTATCTTCATAAACCGAAATACAAATAAGCTGTATAGAAAATTTAACATAATAAACTGCAGAATCATGTAATAATCTACATTGACTTAATGAAGTAATGAATTTGGGCGATTACAGAATATTATCTTGGACAAAAACTTCAAATCCTTGTGTAATAGAACAAACAAGGCTATAACAGCAATTAAGATATCAGAATATATAACTCAATCTTCCAATATATATGTATATGAGCAAATTAATATTAGAATGTTGCGACTGAATGAATAACTTACCTGCTGCTCGTCTGCGGGTAAAAATTGCATTTTTTCGAATTCATACTGGAATATTTTTTTGTAGACTCCCTGATATTTAAACTAACCTCAACCTCTCTGATACTCCGCTCGAAAGAAACTAGACTCTCAGTGAATATAATTGCTTTAGAGTCCTTACATCAGTGAATATTCGCAACTGTATCCATCTTCTCATCACTGTAGTTCCTAAACCTTCTTGATCTATAACCAGCACTGATCAAACTACACTTCGTTAACTCTGATTTATCATCACTGATCAAACTGCATTTCGTTAACTCTGATCTATCGGCGTCGATCATCATCTCACCATCGGTACAAAATCCTAAAGAAGTCAACTTGTCAAAATTTCTGTACCCCGATATGTTTCTATACTTGGTCCAAGATTCCTTCACCCCATATTCTTTCATTACCCACAACTCAAAGTTAAACTCATATTGAAACTTAAACATTCCAAAAAGACATCCATCTAAAACAGCCAATGTGAAACAAGACTTATATCCGCCACAAGGGGCTGCAATTTCCGACACTTCGTTCTTGTTAAAATCATACGGACCAAAAAAGTCTAAAGTATCTCTTCACACAAAAAGAGCTAAATATGAGGCAAAGAAGGTGGTTGGAGTTAGTGAAAGATTATGATTACACTATCAATCATGGGCGGACCCAGGACTAATAATTGAGGGGGGCCAACCATGGATGAGCAGACGTGGTTACCCACACCTGTTCGGATCCTGATGGACGATATCGGTAATTTTTCTTTTGGGTTTGGGAGAGTTTGAGTATAATTTATCAGTAATAGGTATAATTTATTGTTGAGTTTGGGATGAGTACGAGTTGTATTAATATTATTCGATTTTCGAGATACTTTATTGCTATATAACAGTTAAAAAGAGTTATCAAACATTTATATACATTATAATTATAATTATATTTAAGCATATTGTCTTTGCATTAAAAATTACATCAATAATCATAGTTAAATATTTCAAAATACATCATTAAATCCTATCAAGATTTATATTACACAATTTTAAATATTATGATATATATCAAGACCCAAACGATAGTTTATTCAAATTTAAATGTAATAGTCATGAGCTTGTGTAGTTTACAACAAATTTTTTATCAACAATTTGGGTTAGAATAAAAAATACTAAAATAGTAAAATACTACCTACACACACATATATATAACTAAATAATATATATATATATATATAAGCAGTGAAAATGTTTTTTTTTTTTTTTGTGGGGGGGCAAGGCCCCCTAGACCAAAGGGTGCGTCCGCCCCTGTTATCAATTACAATATGGGTAAAGCTAACATGGTAGCGAATGCGCTAAGTCGAAAAACTAAGAGCGAATTATCCTGTTTGCTAACAGAGCAAGAAGGATTGGTGAAAGAATTGACCAAGATGAAAATTGAGATCATGACCCCGCCGAGAAGTACAGAGGCGATGTTAGCAACACTGGTAGTGCGACCCACGTTGCGAGATAGAATCAAAGAGACTCAACCACAAGATATATTTTTGAATAAAATGAAGAAACAAATTCAAGAAGGAAGTATTAAGGGTTTTGAGATGACCGACGGCATATCGCATACGAAGGAGATTATTTGTGCATAAGAATGAAGAACTTAGAAGAAAAATTCTTGAGGAAGCTCATAGTACGCCATATACGGCTCACCCTGGTGGTACAAAGATGTACCGAGACTTGAAAAAAGTCTTCTGGTGGAGGAGCATAAAATGAGACATCGGATCATTTATAGCGAGATGTTTGACTACGAAATCAAAGACCATCAGGTTTACCAAAACCCTTTGAGATCCCAGAATGAAAATGGGAATATATAACAATGGATTTCGTAGTTGGGTTGCCTCCATCGGTCAAGAAGAATAATGTTGTGTGGGTTATAGTTGACCGAGTGACCAAATCGCGCATTTTTCCCAAAGTGAAAATGACGTTAAAAATGGACCAATATGCAAGGATATATATTAGAGAAATTGTAAGGCTGCACGGGGTCCCGGTGACGATAGTGTCGGTCAGAGACCCACATTTCACTTCAAAATTTTGGAAAAGTCTACAAACCGCCTTGGGAACAAAGTTAAGCTTTAGTACAACTTATCACCCATAGACAGATGGACAGTCGGAAAGAACAATACAAATACTAGAAGACATGTTGAGGGCGTGTATGATCGATTCTGGAGAAAACTGGGAGTCAATATTGCCTTTGGTAGAGTTCGCTTACAATAATAATTATCAAGCGACCATTAAAATGGCTCCGTACGAGGCATTGTACGGGAGAAAGTGTAGATTACCCTTGTATTGGAGCGAAATGAGTGAGAAGAAAATTTTGGGACCAAAATTAGTTGAGCAGACAGTTGAGAAAATTGAAAAAGTTCGGGATCGAATGAAAGTAGTATAAAGTAGACAGAAATCTTACGTGGACCGACGGAGGAAGGATCTACTGTTTGATGTTGGGGAAAATGTATTCTTGAAATTGGCACCTATGAGAGGTGTTTTTCATTTCGGAGAAAAGGAAAATTAAAGCCAAGATACATTGGCCCGTTCGAAAGTGCGACAAAATCGGTGAACTAGCATACCAATTGGCATTACCGCCGAAGTTGTCATCCGTTCACAATGTATTCCATGTATCAATGCTCAGGAAGTACGTTTATGACCCAAGTCATATTGTCAATTATTCAGAATTAGAAATCAGGGACGATTTGACTTATGAAGAAGCACCTGAGATTATCTTAGAACGAAAAATACACAAATTAAGAAATAAAGATGTGGCCCTAATCAAAGTCCAATGGAAACGACACGATAAGAACAAAGCCACATGAGAACGAGAAGAAGGTGTTCGAGCTAAGTACCCGAATTTTCATAACTTTGGTAAGTATTCGAATTTTGAGGACGAAATTAATTTTTAGGGGAGTAAGATGTAGTACCTAAAAAATTGGGGGAAAATAGAAATTAGGGCTTGATTGTTTAATAATTAGAGATTTTAAATTTTTGGGGGAAATCTAAAAATATTATTATATTTGGGCCTGATAGATTAGTTTTAGACTTTATTTTATATTTTATATATTGGCCCACTAGAAATAATCTTAAACTCATCATCAATCTCAATTCCAATCACAAACCTATATCATTTATCCAAATAAGGTAAGACCAATTATTATAAAATCTTCAATTAACAAAAACTAAAAGTCAAGATTTTAGTTTTATTTTTACTTGATTTCAGCTAATCAATTAATATCAAAAATTAATCACTAATTGATTATAAAATCAAATATTTAAAAGTTATCCTCTCAACCAAATATTATGGCCAACAAATGGTGCCAAAAATTCTGTCCAGTTACATTAGCAATTTAAGCTCTATTACCATAAAAAAAAAATCTGACGAAATTTTTGCTAAAATGTAGACTGATATTAAGCTGTAATTTTCATTAAAATTTTCCTAAATATTATCTTTACCAAATTTAGAATATCAATCCTACAGTACAAAAACATCAGTTAATATCATTCTAAAATACAACCATTGTTACCAAGCTGCAAAGGTAAGAAATAACTTCTTCTCCCTTTTCATTTCACTGCAAACACTCATCACAGTCGCCCTCACTACCACCGCCACCATTCGGCCATCATAAAAAAGAAGAAGAAGAAGAAAAAGAAAAATAGATAGAGAAAGAGAAGAAAAGGGTGGTCTCGATTCACTCCTTCACAAAAATTATCGCTGCCGTTGCCCACACCGCCGCGCCGCCAGTCCGCTGCCGCAGTGTGGTGTGTGGATGGGCTGTAAAGAGAGAGCAATGGGAGAAATATTTAGAAAGAGAGAGGACAAAAAAGAGATAGAGAGAGAGATGGGGAGATAAGGGTTATGGGAAGGGGGGCGTGTGGTTAGGGAGGATTGGGAATGGAAAAAAGAGAAATAGCAAATGGGTTAAGAAAAAAAGAAAGAAAAAAGAATAGAGAGAAAAGAAATGATGTTGGTATTGGGAAAGGGTAAAGGGTAATTTGCTTAAATATAACGAATTTGATTTGAAATTGTGAAAATGTGGTGAAAATTTTAGGTGTTGCTTTTTTCTTCGGTGGCGCGGACAGTGTGTGCGCCTGAAATACAGCTGGCGCACAACACGTCTGCGCCAGAGTAAAAAAATATTTTTTTTTGGAATTTTGTGGCTGGCGCACACACCATCAGCGCCAACCTTATTAAATTAAAAAAAATGAAAAGTTGTGGCACGAAAAAAAAGGCCGGAAAAGCAGTCAAACCTGCTTTTGGTGCACCTGCAAGGTGCGCCAGCCTTTAAAATTTTAAAAAAAACCAAAAAATGTGGATTTTTTTGTTATAAAATCCCCCCAACCCCTCCAATTCTTATCACAACACATATTCTGCTCTCTCTTAAAAAAAGGCTCTCTCTTGATCTCCCTCCCTCACACACACACGCCCAACCCCAACAAACACCACCCCAGCAAACACACATACACACACAAACAGGCCTTAAGCTTAAGGCATTTGGGCTTCCGGCATTTTCCGGTGATTTGGGATTCCGACATTTTTTGGCAATTTGAGTTTCCGGCATTTTTCAAGTATGTCTTAAATTAATAATTATTTCATAATATATTATATGTTAATTTTTGTCTGAAAATATTGTATATTAATTTCGTCATTATGTTTGCCCTATTGTATATTTATGAATATATTGTTGAATTGTATAAATAATAATAGTAAATAGCCACTGTCAAACTTGATTTCAATTTTTTAACTGTAGTATCATTATATTATATAGGCAATGTCAAATATGATCACCATAATCGTATATTTTGGAGGGCAAATTGTGCAAACTGGGAGCGATGTTAGAACGACCATAACACAATTGGTGCTAGGAGAATTTCTCGCAGGACGAATTTTGTGAAATTGACTGAAATATTAATTTTGATGACGGGGTTTGATGTAAGTCAATGGAAGTTGAAGGTTTCGGCTAAATATTATTATAATAATATGTGTGGAATTGTATCTATTACAAATGATGAAGATTTATGGTCTTTTATAGATCCATCGGTTGGGATTGAGTTTTTTGATTTGTTTGTCGAGTTAGAGCTCGTAATTCAGAATGTTGAAATAAATACATCAGTAGAAAATGATTATTATCAGTATGATGAGTTCCTTAGAGGAGGTAGGGTTCCTGACTTTTCTGCAGTTACACAAGGTGGACCTAGTAATGAAAATATTGATGTTGGTGGACCTAGTAACGAAAATATTGATATTGGTGGACCTAGTAATGGAAATGCTGATGTAGTAGATATTTGTCAAGGAGATGAACGTCGAAATTCTGAACTTGATGAAAGTACATCTGATGAAGATATTAATAGTGATGGAGCGGATGATGCCAATGCGTGTGGTGTGGATAACAATCAAAATCAAGCTCAACAACCCACTTGTTTGATGAAAAATAATCGTAACAATTCTGGTGGTAATTATGGGATTAGTTCTGGAATTTCATTCTTCGAATCAAGGTACCCAGATGTATGCAGTGACTCCGATAGTATGCCATTGTATGTACAATTCTATGACTTTGATACTGGTGTGTTGTGCAAAGGAATGATTTTTACAGATAAAAAGTATGTGCAAAGTGCAATTAAAGATTATCATGTTCGTTGGGTGCAATGAGACTTCAAGGTTGTTGAAAGCACACTAACAGTCTGGAAAGTTGTATGCATACATAACCCTGGAACTTCTGTAATGTCCAACTTGACTTCCCAGAAGTGCAACTGATGGTTGAGAGCGAGTTTCAACAAAAAAACTTGCGATGTGGAAGATCACAAAATATGGACCTCCTCACTGTTGTTTAATGAATGCTATTTCTGTGGATCATGCCAATTTAGATAGGAATTTTATTGCTGATGGTCTAATGGGGATGGTACAGTGCGATCCATCTTATAGTATTAAGTTTGTCCAACAAAATATTAAAGACAAGTATGGTTATAATATTTCCTATGATAAAGCATGGCAGTCGCTGAAACGTGCCCGTGAAAATGTGTATTAAAGACATTATGTATATATTTCGATATTTGTGTGTTACAAACTACTTTGCTCGATCGGATGTGGATTAGTGTTCGGGATGTTAGTGCTTCTGACCCGCAGTTTGTTGATCACCTGAGACGTGATTTTATTGAGGAGATGACTAATGTGCGGCGTCTCTTAGGGATGCCTCCACCAGAGCCATTTCCAGAGACAGTTGATCCGTCACATGCGCATGATCGGGCACGCAGCACACGGACGACCACTACTGCGCCACAGACACCTCACACATATGCGGCAGGTCCATCTGGATATGCGTTGAGTCCATCTGCATATGCTCCAGGTCAATCTAGATATGCGGGAGGTCCATCTCGGATATCGCCAGTCCCTCCACTTTGCATCACACACCATATATGTCACAGCCTGTGGATTATGATCAGTTCATAACACCCCAGTTCACATCATTCACTGATATGGTCAATGCGGATGTGGGAATGGCAGGTCCATCTACATATGCGCGTCCAAGTTTTCAGCATTCGCCTGTACCATTTCCCAGTGGATTTCAGGGGAGTTCTATGGATATAAATCAGAGTCCGTCTACTTCCGATCAACAAGATAATCATAATGTTGAATACGGTCTTAGGCGGAGCCAGCGAGAGAGACATCCTCCAGGATGTGACACCGGTGGGCATAGATATTAGCGTTATCATTTGTCAAATTATGTATGTATATTTGGATAAAATTAAAAACAAATTAATTAACTTCAGATTATTGCATTAATTAAATATTATTCGCACATTTATTTATTTTTTTTATAAATTTTGGCGCACCTTGCAGGTGCGCCAGCTGCCAATTTTCTCCATTTTGGGCCTCGTCACCGCCAATCAGCCTTTCCTTTTTTTTTTTTTTTTTATTTTATATGGCTGGCGCACCTACCACCAACGCCAGCCATTGAATTTCAAATTTTTTTTTTAACCTGGCGCACATACCAGCAGCGCCAACGCTATTTCAAGTGCACACGCCTACCGCGCCACCGAGTAAAAACACAACTATTTAAATTCTCACCACATTTACACAATTTCAATTCATATTCCCTATATTTAAGCAAATTACCCAAGGGTAAAAGGGAAAGGGTGGTTTACGGGAAAAAGGGAATGGGAAGAAAGTAGGGGGTAGGGGGCGTTGGGGTAGGGGGTATGGGGGTAGGGGTAGAGAGATTTTCTTTTGGAAATGGGTTTGCAGGAAAGAGAATAAAAATGAGACAAAAAAGAAAAGAAAATAAGAAAGGAAAAGAAAAAAAGAAATAGAAATTTATTTAGGATCCTTATATTTTTATCTAGCAAGCCAACTTTTTACCCAATTAATTTCTAGCCCTTAAATTTTAATTCCTATTCTATATATAAATTTTATATAAAAGTTACAAAATATTAATACAAGTTTTAAATTTAATTGTAGGCAACAAGAATTTTCGGGCATAGAAATTTCCACTATTCGACACATTCTACTCTACGCTACTTTTCGAGGTAGAGTTTTTTCTAAATTCCGCTTTTATTTTTCCATGTTAAATGTCCTTTATATGTTGCTTGATAATGTTGCTTCCATGTGCTACGTGTTTATAGTCGTGTGGGACCATATAGAGGTTCGGGGCATAAAAGTTCCCTCCGGTGAAATTTCGGCAGTGCGAGCCATGTTTTAATGCCATAGCTAGAGTTACATTTTCAATGTTAAGCATGTTATTTTGTGATATGTATTGTGTATTTAGCTTGGAGAAATATGCCCCTACTGAGCCGTTGAATGCTCACCCCAAAGTATACTTCTATTTCAGATGAATGATGGAGTTGGCGGGACACGTGGAGGCGGTGACCCGAACAATAAAAATTAGAATAATAAACATTATTTTTTTTATATATTTTTTTTCTTTGATGGATATTTCTAATGTTTAGTGAGGAAATATTTAAGGCCCGTATTCTTTTTGGACTAAAAACCTTTAAAATAAATAGTTATTAACGGATATCAACGGGTCGTGCGGCAGGTCGTGCGTCGATGCGAAGTGCAGAACAGATGCGCCCACTACAAGAAAAATGTAAAATAGTGAGGAAATATTTAGGGCCAATTTAGAATTGGTCACCAAATATATTGTTCAGGAAAATACCAGTTTCCTTTCTTTATCTTGAGACACATCGACACAATTCGTTG
The DNA here is from genome assembly GCA_016081115.2 of Rehmannia glutinosa. Classification (NCBI taxonomy): domain Eukaryota; kingdom Viridiplantae; phylum Streptophyta; class Magnoliopsida; order Lamiales; family Orobanchaceae; genus Rehmannia; species Rehmannia glutinosa. The sequence goes on from CM071933.1 coordinate 17,056,050, forward strand.
CCAACATCACCTGTTTTTTTTTTTTTTTTTAAATACAATATTTATTTCTTTTTGCAAGGAACACTGTCGTACTTTTTCATCTCTAAAATTCTTTTCCCCAAAAGGAGATATTTTTGAGTTTGTGGCAAAACTACTTTTAGCACGCGAAATATTTCCTACCTTCTTCCCTCCAATTCATTCGCCCCCAAATCACAAATCCCAAATTCTCACAAAAACCGTCTCAATTACTTTTTCTCAAATCAAATTCCTACCTTTTCATTTGAAAAATCGGACGGATGAGTAATAGGGCGATGTGGTGGTTCAATCGCGCTTGAGTTTTACGTTTACCTTCACCATCGGACGAAGGAGTACTAGGGCGGCGCTGGAATTTTGAGGTGAGATTGGGCTTCAATTGTAGTGTTTCAAGTCGACTTTCTCGCTCTCGCTGTTGCGGGTGATTGTGTTTAACCAAGTATTTTCTTTACCTGAATTAGTGTTTTGTGAGATGGATTTCATGAGGTTTGGATTTGATAACAGAGTGTGAACCAAAAAACCTCGTTGCCTAATCAGTTTTTTTCCCCATTAATTCTTCTTGCTCCTGCTTTTTTTTTTTGCTCTAAAGTGTTTCTGTTTAATTTGTTTTGGAGTCTTTTTAAAATAGTACAAAGCTGCGACTGATTTGGCGCCAAACTCTTTCCAGTTACTTTCTAATTAGAGATTAGTGGGATGTTAATTGATGGTTTTTAGAAACCTTAGTAACATACTTAAACGCTTAAAATTGTAATTGTATATCCAAATAGCAAATTCCTTGTATATATAGATATGTGCGTAAGAATGAGATATGATCCACTACCTAGATGCATCTGCTCTTTGGACTTGAGTACAACATATTAAACTTAAGCTATATAAGACACTTGGGTTGTGTAGGGAAGTTCTCTGCATAGGGAAAGATTAAGATGTGCTTTAGGTTTCATTAGGTGCATTTTATCTGTCTTTAAGTAACTAAAATGGTAGGAACAATGGATTGAGTATATGATGTTTGAGTATTATATATACACATATTTAATATGAATGACACATAACTTAGATTTCGTCATAACCATAAGTATGGTTGACAGATAACTTATGTCCTGTACATCATGCAAAGTATGGCGACAAGATACTAGGTTTCGTCACACGCTTAGATCTCTACCACCTATAAATTGTTATTGAAGTCTTGCATTTGATTTGTTTTCAGAATAACCAGTGTTTCATTGGAAAATATTTGTGTGTAAATGTTACCATATTAGCCCAAACAAAAGAAAAAGAAAAAAAAAAGAAACAGTGAATAGGCTAATATGGGAAGCTTGGATTGTCTGTCAACTCTCTTGCTTATTTATGCCATTATGTGCTTTATTCTTGTACCATAAACGAGGGCAGCTATATCCACTACTAATGCTTGTAAAAGGGAAGTAGTTTTTCACATAGGGTTCAAAATTGATTCATGAAACTATGCGTCATAGAGGATTCCGGAATGGGGAAAAGAAAAAAACAGTAAAACATTGTTAGTGGTCACCACTTTCTCTTTTAGTCTAAATGAATCAAGCATTATTGTCCAACAAGGATCCTTTTTATCAAATTCAGGGGATGCTCTTTACTTTTATTCTTTAATAGTTTTACTAGTTTAAGCTCTTTAATTATTCATCATAGTAATAATTTCTGCAGCAGAAGTTTACTTTAAAGCAGACACGTTTATCTACCAAGCACGTGGTTCACTTTGTAACTTTTTTCAACCACTTTACCATTTCTTATGTCATTGCTAATGTGTAAGTTTCAGGTTCTTTTTGGTAGCACAGAGAATGGCTGAACTTCTTTTGTTAGACAAGAAGAACAAGATTTCAGTATAGACTCAAATCCTGATAATACTACCCAATTAGCAATAGCCAATAGGTACCAACTTCTGTTTATCAATATGGTATATATTCTTATAAACTTGAATAGTTATTGTATATTGCTGAAAATGATTTGATACAATGCAGCACTAATTAGTTGGGACTGCCAAGGAAAAATTGAACCATGGATGTGGATATATACCTTGTAGAATTTAATGGTCATCAAATGAGGAGGCTCCTACGAAAAAAATATGTTCATGTTTAATATTGTAAGACTGCAGACAGTTTAGCATTTAACTTGTGCACTCCAGATTGAGAAATGGGATAGACAAGTATTTGTAAACAGTTGTATTCTTTAATTGTTCGATGTATCTCGAGGGCATTTCTGTGTAACGGTGGTTTGTTAATGTATTTGTGTTGTATAAATATGTTGTTTGATGACTATCAATATAGCCATTTAAAATACTTATCATGATCGTGTATTTTCTAATACTTTAGATATTGTGAATTATAGTTCTTTAACTTTAACTGAACGTTGATATTGTAGGCTTACACAAATCAATTGTAGCATAATGTGTTGCAGCTGCAGGCAACAAACAATTGGCTCTGAATGTAAAGTGCTTGCAGCAAGAGTCCATTAATTGCATTTTTCTGCCTTTTCTCTTTGAGTTGGTGTTGTTTGTTGGTTTTACTTCATTATAAAACTTATACTTGTTCCATTGATAGTGTTCGGAACCGCCAACATCCACTTGGGCTGAATTAGAGAGCGTAAAATTTACTAGAAAAATTTAGATGCACCAAATCTTATCTAATTTCTATAACTTGCCTACTTATTTTTTTGTCATAGTTGTTCACTACATTGCGTTTCTAAGTCCTCATTCATTTTTCTTGGTAGTCTTATGAATTGTTTATGTGTTATACTTAAACTAAAATATGGTATAATATTTTTTTTTTCTGGTAGGTATATGGTTAATGTTTTACTCTAATATATATTTTCTTTCAGGATGGTGATAACTAGATTGAAGAAGATGTTTCTTCGAGAGATGTTGACTTGTATTTATTGTTTAGGGAACTTTATCTTTTGCTTTAGAAACAAAGTTGGAACAACTTTCATCCAGTGAAATTTGTAGTGGTTCCCTTCAAGAAAGAAAAAAACTTGTAGTGGTTGATTACCATCAACACTTGAACATAAGTGATTAAATTCAACTTTCTTTGTTTAATATTTGTTGAATGAGCATTGAGGTAATTTTATTGGTAATATCTTTTATATTATTGATTGCTAGTGAATGATTTACAAATAAGAACAACCTAAAAAAATAAATAAATAAAAATGTACACACAATATATATAAATATATGTATATATTATATTCATTTTAGCAAAGAAAATAATAGATTCACGGTTAACGTTCACATTGTATCCACTTTAGCGAGGAAATTAATAAATTTGTCATAAACATTAGCTGCAAAATTAAAAATTTCCTCTCTAAATTTTAGCAGCAAAATCAAGAATCTCCTCGCTAAATTTTGTGAGGAATTTCAAACATATGCTGCAAATACAGTTTAGCGACGCTCTTATAGCAGCGGGAGGTGCGAGGAATATATTTCCTCACTAAATTCCATTTGCGAAGAAATCAACAGTGTTAGCGAGGAAAAATTTCCCCGCTAAATTGCAACTTTCTTGTAGTGGTCTGTTCGTTGTAAACATGTCTTTTCGAGCCAAAAGACATAATTTTCTATACAGGCACTTACTTGCCTATATAATAGAAGCCCCTGCAGATGATTTTAGACACGAAATTCATAAATCACAAGCATAAAAATCGGTCATTTGCATAATCTGCATATTGACATTCCCTCCTTCATAGCTTGAAAGTCTAAACACTCTTAGTTCGCCGTGTTCCGGGTTTACAAGTGTTGTAAACTCGAAACTGAAATAGTCGTTGTATTTTAGGGACATACGTCGGAACCGTTAGCACTTGTACACAGGGCGTTTTCGTCTTGCGGAGACTGAATCCAATTCAGGCCTCGACTAAAGCCTAAACACTCAAACACTTAGCCATTTCCGAAATAGAAACCAGATACACTTTTCCTAACAAGTGCTTCAAAATGTAAATGTTAACTATCAAATACTCCCAGTAATTTGATTTGTATTCTATGCTCCAACTTCTATTGTTAAAGAAAGCAGTTGGATGTGTCAATATCTGATGAAATAGCAAGGATGCTATTTTGATATTTTTCCTCTCGTCCTTTTTTTCTACTTGTATTTCGTTTGCATCAATGCAGTTGCTGTAAAACATATCGTCAAGTACGAAGGACGTGAAACGCACAACCCAAATGATCTGAAGTATGTGAATGGTGAAGTATGAACAAATTTTTGAATAATTGTCATCCTTCGTTTGGTTGGCAATGTTATGTAACTATATATAGTTACCGGAAGGAGAGAACTTTTTACTAACATCAAGCTCCAAGAAGAGGATATGGTCATGTTCGGCAAAGGAAGAATTCTTGGAAATGGAGAAATTGATAACTCTTCTTTCTCTCTTAGTAATGTTCTTTATGTTGAAGGGCTTAAGTTCAATTTGATAAGTGTAAGCCAACTTTGTGATTCAAATTATAATGTTATTTTCAATAAATAAAAATGTCTTATTGTTAAAAATGATGAAATTATTTCTGAATCAAATAGAAAAGACAATCTTTACAAAATTTGCACAAGTGATTTGGTTAGTCAAAATATTTTTTGTCTTGTCGCTAATAATGATTTAACTAGTTTATGGCATAGGCAACTTGGACGTGTTGGATACAAAAATCTATAAACTATTTACAAAAACCAACATGTAAAAGGACTATCCAAATTGATATTTGAAAATCTTGGCTTATGTGACACTTGTCAAAAGAACAAATTAGTTAAAAGTAGTTTAAGCCCAAAAATGAAATTTCCACAACCAAGCCCCTACAATTACTTCACCTTGATTTGTATGGGGATATCGGTACGACTAGTTTAAGTGGAAAATATTACATCTTTGTTATAGTCGATGATTTTTCTAGATATACTTGGGCTATTTTTCTTGCAAATAAAAGCGATGCCGTTAATGAGTTTGTTAAATTGTGTAGACTTATTGAAAATGAAAAGGAAGATATTATCAAGTTTATTCGAAATGATCGAGTTGGTGAATTTGATGGTGAATTCAGAATCTTTTGTGAAACCAAGGGATATGCCCATAATTTTTTGGCTCCAAGAACACCGCAACCAAAATGGAGTAGCCGAAAGGAAAAATTGGACCCTTCAAGAAATGAGTCGGTCCATGCTAAACAAATTTTCACTTCCAAAATATTTTTGGGCCGAAGCCGTAAGTACCACATGCTATGTTATTAATCGTGTTTACCTTCGTCCTAAATTGAATAAAACACCACATGAGCTTTGGAAAGGAAGAACTCCAAATATTAGTTACTTCAAAGTATCTGGGTGTAAGTGTTTTATTTTGAATACTAAGGATCAATTGGACAAACTAGATCCTAAGGCCGATGAAGGAATATTTATGGGATACTCAACTAAGCGCAAAGCATATCGGGTTTACATGAAGACTAGTATGGTTGTTGAAGAATCTATCCATGTCAAATTCAATGAAGCCTCGTGTGTTGAAAGGATACCCAATGATGAAAGTGATGAAGATGATGTTGTTGAACCAATTGTTCAAGATGATGCTCAAAACGATCAACCCTCTACTTCAAATGATTAACCGTCAACCTCAAATGTTCCTCAAGAAGACAAATGTGATAATTTGGATTTTCCCGTGGCATTGAAATTTAAGGGAGATCACCCAAAATATCTCATTATTGGTGATCCCCTTGATAAAGTGATGACTAGAAGAAAATTTACCGAGAAAGCTCTTATTTCTCAAAAAGAGACTAAAAATGCTAAGGAAGCAATTGAAGATGAGGATTGGTTTTTAGAGATGCAAGAGGAGTTGAATCAATTTGAAAGGAATGATGTTTGAGAATTAGTACTTTGCCCACCATCCCAACAATCATTGGTATAAAATGGGTATTTCGGAACAAACACGATGATCAAGGCAATATTGTTCGAAACAAGGCAAGGTTAGTAGCTCAAGGGTGTTGTCAAGAAGAAGGTATTGATTATGATGAAACTTTTGCACCCGTAGCACGTTTAGAAACTATTCGTATTTTACTTGCCTATTCTTATTTTAAAAATTTCAAGCTTTATCAAATAGATGTTAAATCCGTATTTTTAAATGGTTTTATTCAAGAAGAAGTCTATGTAAAACAACCTCCAGGGTTTGAAAATTTTTCTAGGCCAAATGATGTTTATAAACTTAAAAAGGCCTTATATGGTTTGAAGTAAGCACCCCGTGCCATGGTATGATAGACTTAGCTCTTTTCTTTTACAAAATGGATTTACAAGAGGTAAAGTTGATACTACTCTATTTGTTTTTGAAAAAGGACAAGATTGTTTACTAGTTCAAATTTATGTTGATGATATTATATTTCGTGCTACTAATGAATCTTTGTGCAAGAAATTTTCTAAGTTGATTCAAGGTGAATTCGGGATGAGTATGATGGGGGAACTTAATTTCTTCCTTGGACTTCAAATTAAGCAATGCCAAGAAGGTATTTATATTTCACAATCAAAGTATACAAAAGAACTTTTAAAGAAGTTCGGCATTGAAGAAGGAAGAACCGTCAATACTCCAATGGCAACCAATATCAAGCTAGACAAGGATGAAAAAGGCAAGTCGGTTGATGAATCAAAGTATCGAGGTATGATTGGTAGTTTACTTTATTTAACCACAAGTAGACCGAATATTCTTCATGTCGTATGCCTATGTGCTCGTTTTCAAAGCAATCCCAAAGAATCTCATATGAGTGCCGTTAAAAGGATTTTTCGATATTTGAAAGGCACTATTCAATATGGCTTGTTTTATCCAAAGAATGAATTTTTTTCTCTTAATGGATATAGTGATTCGGACTATGCAGAAAATATTGATGATCGCAAAAGTACTTCCGGATCATGTCAATTTTTAGGCGATTGCCTAGTGTCTTGGTTTTCAAAGAAACAACATTGTGTTTCGTTATCTACAGCCGAAGTCGAATACATTTCAGCGGCTTTTTGTTGTACTCAGTTGCTTTGGATGAAACAAACCTTAGCGAATTACAAAAATGTTCTTTTGAAAATGTTCATATTTTTTGTGATAACACGTCCGCTATAAATATTGCTCAAAACCTGGTTCATCATAACCGTACTAAACATATTGAGGTTCGTCATTATTTTCTAAGGGATTGTGTTTCCAAACGAAAAATTGAAATGTCTTTTGTTCCTTCTCAAGATCAACTCGCGGATATTTTTACAAAACCGCTATCTGCAAGTCTTTTGATTTAATACGATCTCGTTTAAGCATAATGCATATTGAATAAGGTCTATGATTGCATTATGTATGTTTTTAAAATTTAGGGGTGAAAAATCGGATTTTTGGCTCAAAAATCGGACATAAATAGAAAAGAACTCCAGGGACCGGATGACCAGGTGGTCGACCGGTTGACCAGGCTGCTGGACCGGTCGACCACTCCCTAGACCGGTCGACCACCCCAGACTTGGCCTTTCACTCGGTTTTCTTCCATTTTTCGACCCCTTTGCAAATTTCATACACAATTCACTCAAAATGTTTTATTTCTTGATAATTCTATATTTTTGAGTTTATATTGTTGGTATATCATTCACGATACCCGACTTCTCCAATCAATTGGTAAGTTTAATTCCTTTTTAATCTCAATTGAGTTGAACCCTCGAGAAAGTACCTACATTTTTGTAGTTTGATGCATGATTGTATATTTGTGATGGGGATTATGTACGATATTGGATTATGCTTGTATAATTATGATTGGTGATGATTTTTTGGTCATGATTGCATTTACAAGCATTATATACATCTTCGGTTTTATTCTACGCACACCAAGTGCTCGATAAAATGCTTCTATGAAAATTTCTTTGTTTACATGATTCTCTCGATTTCAAATGTCTTATACGTTTATAGAGATCAAGTTTTGTCACTCAAATGAGCTTTTCAAATTATCTTTTCAAGTTTTCCCTTATCATTTGGAATTCTAAGCTCTATGTTCAAAAGGTCGATAATTCGATGAAAATGCGCACTTTGATAATTGTTTATGATGTTTTTATCGTGCTAACATTCTTTTTGATGATTCCAAACGGGGAGAAACACGAAACAAGCTCATTAGCTTAAAGAAGCTAGAAAAAGCTCACAAAAAAAGCTATAAGTTGTGATTGAAAAAGCCAAAAGTTGTAAATAAAACTTAGTCCATTTGATGTATTATGGACTTCTATACATATCTAATGATGTTTTATGACATGGAGACCTTCTAAGCTCTTGAAATTCAAGCTCATATTGTAAAAGCTAAGCTTTTAGCTTCTTAGTTATTTGCTTCTACTTACTCTTATTGTGTATGTTGATAGGGGGAGCTTTGTTAAAAATGCTTTTGAAAAATCTTTGCTCCTACACTTGTGATTTAAAACGTTTTATCGTTTTGTTTTAAAAATCTATCTCCTAAAAATTGTTTTGGTTTGTAATCATCAAAAAGGGGGAGTTTGTTAGAAAAATATTTTTATTATGATTTTGATGATTATATTTTACTAAGTTTTTATACCAAAACAATGTCTCCTATTGATTGTCCAAATACTCCTAATCGGTTTTAAATTATTCTTCGGAGTATTATATGTAGATTATTCTCGATTATTCAAAACTTTCGTATCGAGCAATATTAAAAGTGATTTCCATGTTTTAAAGTGTTTTTAACAATTACCAAATACCATCAAGGTAAAACGGCGCTTGAAAAATAAAGTCAGAATTTTTGACGGACCGAATACCCCTGGAACAGGTCGACCGGTCGAGCCATAGGTCGATCGGTGCCTGTACATTGTTAAAGATTTCTTCTCGCCAAAAAAACCCAGGGATGGGTTGACCAGTTGGTCGACCGGTCGACCAGGCCACATGGGTTGACCAAAGGGTTCGTCCTCCCCTGCGCCACTGTCCAACTTTCTTTCGTTCTGAAAAAATGCAAGGACAGGTCGACTAACCGGTTGACCTATGTGGGACTCAGCTCAACAAACTTATTTTTTGAATCTTTGTATTCATCGACCGGTCGACTCACTTGTTGACCAGTTCAAAATCAGACGATTTTTGAGCTTATGGGAGACAACTTTCCCTGGTTTTATGGAGTTGATTTGTAACAGCTATATTGTTGATTTAATCTGCATTTTCTTTACAGATTTCACTCTCCAAGAGGAATCTATCAATGTAGAAGACCTCTTCTATAAATAGAGGAAGATTTGAAGCAACAAGATAACAACACAACTACACAAGCAATACAATAAAAGCAAATACTTTTGTTCTTCATTGTCAAAATTCTTGTTGTACTTTGCATAGGTCTTTCACTTGCACATCTTAAGTCTAGGCTTTGATTCTTGATTACACTTGCACTTCAAAGTTGTATACGTCATTATCGAGTTGTAATCTTGAATTTGTCAATCATCCAAAACAAGATATCCTTGTTGTTGTTCTTGTGGTAAGAGCACACTTGGGTGATCTTAGGTATTGAAGAGTGTGGTACTCTTCATAGGTGAAGGAAGATTGTGGTAATCTCCTTGGTGGTATTGTAAGAAGAGTGTGGTACTCTTCAAGGTGAATGTGTAATAATTTTGGTAATTATTAATAAAATTCTTTTTTCTTTTTCGAAACCCATCCCGGATATACTGGGGTGGTAGAGCACGTAGTCCCTAGGTGGGGTGAAACTCTTTAAATCATCGTGTGTTGTTTATTTTCCCGCACTTACATTCTTGCTTCCATCTTCACATTCCAAAAAAGAGGGCGAAACTTGAAAAATCGGCATAATCTATTCACCTCCCTCTAGATTATCGTAGCCACTTAGATTAACAACTGGATCTCTTTATTTTGTTGGAATCAATCAAAATTGGAATCAGAAATACCAAATGGTCTCCCAAAGATCTGATTTCCGATAAGTGAGCATATAAACTTTTATTCTCTGTAAATACTTTACAACTCCTTTATTGGTTGCTTCCAAATGATCCATTATAGGGTTAATATATGTCTTATAATCCTACTATGCACGCTATATTCGGATGCGTACATACTTGAAAATACAAAAGACTTCTCATAGCTAATATATAATTAGTCTTTTGTATATCTTAAATGTTAAACTCATTCTTGGGGCAATGAATGAATCAAACTTAACTTCCTTAGCAGTGAGATTCTCTCCCACTAAACCTACAATATATATATCTCAAATCAAAACCAAACGAGATAAGCTTAACGATGATTGTTTATCTTAAATGAAAAACATGCCAAAAATTCAAAATGAGCCACGAGTATCATAATGATTTTAAAGAATCTTTCAATAAATCCAAAATTAAAGTTTCTTTATAATCAATGATTGCCTTTCAATGATATTCTTAACAACATGACAAACTGTATATCTCTCAACACTACCTTTGAACATCTTTGCTCTTGATGTTCATCAATGAACAAAGAGCTTTGTTGAGATCCAAAGTGTCATTGGCATCATGAATTTCATCCAATTTTTGCATGGCTTCCATTCTTGATGTTGTTGAGTTTGCCCTTTAGAAATATTATTTTATTCCGAATAGGATTTTTCTTAACATTATCTTGATAATCCGAATTTTCATCTTGAACAATGATTAGGAATGAAATTCTAATAATTTCCAATTGCAACTGTAGGAGCAAAATAAATTCCTCTTTAATGATAATGTTTGTAACCTTATTCTCCCCTCAAACTCAACTTCCTCAAGAAACTTCATATTTCCCATCTCAAAATAACCTTATAGAGTATCTACCAATCAACAACTAGTAGTTCTTGAGTCCAATTTCCCTTATTAGGCCGAAGACCTTATCTTAATTGGACAATCCCATATATGCAAATGTCTAATCAGACTTTTACATATTCATATCTATAAAAGGCTTTAGCTAGCTACTGCTTAGTTTAGAACTCTAATAATAAACCGTGTCGCAATCCTTGGTGCTTCTCTCATAGTGTTTTCGGTAAGAAAAAAGATCAATCATTCTTCATGCCATATTCTTAGTTCTTTTATTGTTTCATATATTTTGTACCATGTAGCATGCAAAGTTTCATTAAATGAGACAACCACATCATCAATGATAAAGAACCAACATGAATATTGAAAGAGAGCAAAATTACTATATCCAAATTGAACAATCATAACCAAAATTTGCTCAAAATGGAAATAGAAACAAAATCCCACATGTCCTTCCAATGTTCAATAACCTTATCATCAATTATTAAACCTAAATATGTAGTCTCAACCACAATTGGTTTACCATTACCATCACAGTTGCATTTTTCAGTATCAATTTGTAATTGGCTCCACAACTAACTTTGCATTAAAACATATGTGAGTAGTAGAACCAGTATGTACCCACAAAACATGTCTAAGTATAAAATAAGACTGAATGAAACATAGATGAAGTGAGAAGCAAACTTTAACACGACATACTTACTTGGGCTGTCATGTATCCACTTTTTTTGCAGAAGTAACAGGTAAATTCCATTTTTTAACTTATAACCTTATTGAAACAAGATTAGACAAAATAATACTTGTTTTAGTCTATTTCTTTAAGGAACTCCTTAGCAATAACCTCCTCAAACGTAATGCCCCAAAAGATTTAAAACAGTGAATAACAGTACTAATAAGTTCCATATAGACATATATTTTACAAATATAAGCATAAATTTAATTCAAAGAACAAAATTAAAATGCTCACACTTAATCATGTCATAACATAATAACATATATATCATACTTATGCATGACATTATAAAATAATAGTGGGCCCATCGGAGATACCTAAAGACAACATTGATGTTCAGTTTTTGGACAAGAGCATCAATTGTAAGTGGTACTCTCAAATGTAGTAATCAAATACTATCAATAAGTCCTGTCAAACAATAACATTCCTTTGGGTCGATTACTATTTACATGGATAACCTAATAATCATCATGTATTTATTACCACAAGTATGTCTACTATTCGGCCAAGTAATGACCTTCCTTTGGGCCGATCATTATTCACATAAATAATAGACATACACATCTTAATATTTAAAAATAAATAAACCTACACAATAGAGGTTACTTTGGCAACATACTGTTTCAATTCATTTATTTTGAAATATTAGACATAAAATATAATATAATCCCGATTTTACCTCATATGTCTATCATCTGGCCAGATATAACCTTTCTTTGGAACGATTATTATCCGCATAAATATAGACAAATTACAAATCTTTTACCTGAATCTAATATTCCAAAATAAATTTAATAACATAGGTCACTTTAGCGGCATGCTATTTTAATTTATCTCGAAATATAAAGATAAGATTCGTTAACTAATAAAAACTAATATATCGGGATTATAACTAAATTGGAGTCGTATTATCGTAGATTAAATTTAAATCCAATCTTCATTTAAATCTAATTAAATCCTTACGGGTATGAATAAATTCATCCCAACTTTATGACCCAATAAACTTTAACCATAAGACCTAAATTCATCCTTACTTGAATTTAAAACCTAAAATACTAAATTAGACCTCAATTCAACTTTACATGAACTTGATTTTAAAATTAACTTTATTTGAATTTAAAGTCCCAAAGAAAACTAAATAAGACTTTAAATCCAACTTTATTTAAATTTAATAACCCAAATAACCAAATTGAGTCATAAATCTAACTAAATGTTAACAAAATCCAAATCAAGTTTAATATCCAAAATTTTAAGCCCAAAATGAAACCATATAAATTTGAGTCCAATATAAATTAGACTCAAAATATAATTCCTTGTTTTGATTTAAAAGCCAAAAAAAAACCAAACAAGGCTTTAAAATCAAATTATTAGACTTTCTCAGGGCTTTAACCGAACTTGGGTCAATATATTTACGGACTATATTTGAATAAAAAACTCAAAATTAATCTAATCTTTATGGGTTGAATTAACACATCCCTTAATGACCCAATACTATAAACCTAAATTTTATAAATCCAAAATTTTCCTTGAATTTTGAAGCTAAATAATTTAAACCCTAAAATTCAAAACTATCTTGTAATTTGAATTTACAAATTAGTGAAGACGGAATAGTGATGACATTAAGTTTTAAAGGCCCAAAATACAAACCAAATGGACAATTAAAACTTAAACCTTTAGCAGCCTGCAACCCACCTCACCACTAGAGATGTAAAAGAATCAAATATTCTTTATTCGATTCGCGATTCGAATTCGAATATCATGATTCGAATTCGATAAATTCAAATAAGAATTCAAATAAGAATATATTTTTTGATTCGTACTATTTTCGAATTCGAATTCGAATAACACAATATTCGATTCGAATATTCGAATCGAATATTCGAATAATATATATTTATATTATATATTACTAATAAATACATATATATAAGTATTGATATTTTATATATGTATATAAATTTCATAATTCCTATGTTAAATTTATTACCAACTAATACTTATTTGATAAGTTTTTATTATTCAGATTTTAATTTATATTGTAAATTAGTCACAATTTAAAGAAAAAACTATATAAAATAATTAAAAAAATTCGAATACAGATATTCGAATCGAATATATTCGAATATATTGGTCGAATCGAATACGAATATATTTTTCAATTCGAATAATAAACGAATACGAATACGAATATTTGAATATTAGTCGAATTCGAATCGAATACTGTGAATATTCGATTCGATTCGATTCTTTTACAACCCTACTCACCACAACACCCTCTTTCCCACTAAGACAAGATTGTCGACCTTATTGTGCTCCAAAAGAATAGTCGGTCACCTTCACGATACCCATCGATCTAAAGGCACCCTTCACCGGCTAGCCATCTGGCCACTAGGCGGAGAATCGAAATTCAAACGCCGGAAAACATAAGCCCCAACGATGGACAGCCGTTTGCCACCGAGAGCAGCCAGAACCCTTGTTTCTTCGCGCGATTGACATCCGTCCACCGCTGGTGATGAGGAAGACAATGACGCATGACCAAGAAGAACCAGATCGGTCATCTCGCATCTCGCATCTCGTCCATCGCCGTTGTGCCTCTGCCTGACGGTGACTTCGCGTGTTATCAGAAAAATTGAAACAACGTCCACCTCCTGTTGTGTTTTTTTTTAAAAGATCTGAATTGGGCTGTTGAGCGTGGTGAGGTAAAGTGGCGGTGGTGGAAAGCGTCACTGCCGCGAGAAACATTAAGTCGAGTGCCATCATCTCGCCGCTGCCAGACTTATTAAACTTGGAATAAATTTTATAAATTCACATACACCACAACAAATCGAAATCTACATTTTGTTTTTTTTATAATCAGAACTGCGCGCATTATCGCCGACTACGCTCGGCGACAACAAACTCGCCTCATTCTCATTGCCCGCAAGGTAAACGCGGGATGTGCACGATTTGGCGTGTTACGATGGGGTCTGGCTGACGTACAACCAGATCCTAAGGGTAAAGAGAACAATTATGTTCGACCCCCAATCTACTAATAACGATCTCTCCCGAATCGAACCCACACGGATCTATTCAAGATGAGTTCCCACCAAATCTTCACTACTCGCATATGCCAGGAGCAATTTGATGGAGTAGGGATATAAACTCGACCTCCACCCCACAAACAATTTGATGGGCGTGGATTTGAACCCCTGACCTCCATCCCACAATTGCTTGTGGTGGCCAGGTGGGCTAAGCCACCTGGTTGAAATCTACATTTGTTGTTTAACTATTGCCTTCATCTAACAAGCAGTTAGAATAGAATATTCAACAACCAAATATTAAATTTCAGAAAATTTATTTCAGTTTCCCACATAATCAAAATCTGAAACTTATATCTTAAATATTAAAGCCATCCAAAATAAGATCACAAATCTGAATAAAATCAGACAAAGAACAATAGATTAATTGTTCTTGATAATTCAACATGTGAAGCTCTGATACCACTTGTTAGAATTAATAGAATTAATTCATACCCCAGAATCATCACGTGAATTATCAAGAAACAAATATAAAACTGAATCTAAATCGGAACCGTACCTTAAATCCATAGACACAAATAGATACCTCAGATCCGTACAGATGCGTGTGTATCCTTGATCTGGTTAGCATCTTCCACAACCAAATTCTTTAGGTACTCCATTGGTCCCTCTCTAAGATGGGGAAGAGCAGTGGCGGATCTAGAAATTAAGAGTAGGGTGGGCTAAAAAGTAACTTTTTAATAATATAACATTTTTTTTAATATTCAACGAAGTTGTACCCGATGAAGTTTCTAAGCATAAAATTCATCAATAATAGAATCTATATTTTTAAGCATCAAGCAATCTTTAAGAAAACTGTTCCATTTTATTATAAAGTGCCATCTTTGCATGTCTTATTGCTGAAAATATTCTTTCAATTATTACAAAGCATCATCGTCACATGTTTTATTACTGAAAATGCTCTTTCAAGAGACAAATGTACATCTGAATGGGTTAATCTCAATTCTAATTTCAAAGACAATTATAATTTCCTATGTTTAGTTTTTAGCAATTCATGAAAATGTTAACATACAAAAGATATATGATGACAATAATATTAATTAATATAATGAATAATTTAAAAAATCATTTTATCATTATTTTATATTTAAACAAACTAATTCGAATTCATATCTTGGGTAGAGAAAAAAAAACATCCATTAAAGAAAAAAATGCATATTTTATCCTACCCAACAAGTAGATAATAACAAAAAATTAATTAATACAAGAAATAATTACAAGAATAAAGAGAATTGCATACTTGAATATTGAAAATTGTCTTGATATTTGCTTATTTTAAGGCCATTAAATTAAAACATAAATGGAATTTTTTGTTAATGAGAGTTAGTTGGGTTGAACACCTAGGTTTGATTTGGTGGGATGAGAGCTGAATTTTTTTTGAGAAATCAAAGGTTGGGCTGAAAAACTATAAATAAAAATAGTCAATATATATATATATATATATATGGGGCCTTGCGAGTTTGATTTAGTGGGTTGAGAGCTGAATTTTTCTTTTTTGAGGAATTAAAGGGAATGGGGCTGAAGTTAAACCATAAATAAAGACAGTCAATACATATATATATATATGGGGCCTTGCGAGTTTGATTTAGTGGGTTGAGAGCTGAATTTTTTTTGAGAAATTAAAGGGAATGGGGCTGAAGTTAAACTATAAATAAAAATAGTCAATATATATATAGGCCCTGGAGAATTGCACTGGGCTTCAGCCCATGGCCTAACTACGCTCCGTCTCTGGGGAAGAGGAGAAGAGTGACGACTGATTTGACTTGAGGACGATAACCTAGTGAGAGTTTTTTATATACTAGGTTAATTAAGAGCCCATCAATCCTAATTAACTAGTATTGGGTCTTTACATATTGCAAAGTCCATACCCATTTAGATATCCTAGAGCCTTATTAGACTAGACCACTTAATTGACTCTATTAAATTAAATAGTCCATAATATAATTGTAATTACATATGTAAGTCTACAAGGGAAATTAATAAAATCCATAACAGTTGTGTCCATATTGTCCCGAGCAAGTGACTGCACCTCCCTAGCATACACCTTAACCCCACACAGTTGATCATATCATCTGCCACTATTTTGATGTGATTGTGTAATCAAGCCCATGAAGAAACTATTATTTATTGTTATGTGCACCAAGTAATATAATTCTATGTTTATCAATATAATTTTTTTGAAGTCTGAGTTGGAATCAGGCCAAGCAAAATTTTGTTTTGGTGATATATTATATCAGTTTGTTTTGGTGATATATTATATCTTCTGAATACAGTTACAAAGAGATAAAGTATTTCTTTTTTATGCTTACACTTATATGGTTGAGCCGTTGAGTGAAGCTTGTAAGAACAATTGCTAGTACGCAAAAATCAATCTTACCACTCTATAACTACATCTCTTACGGACAGAGTCGGTCCAAGGTTTCGAGGGGCCTGGAAAAAGGAGGCCCTAATGTTTACATAAAAAAAATTAAAAATAACAAAATTATTTTTTTAAATGTAATTCATTGATTTAACATATATAATAAATATATTATATTGCAACTTTAACATATTGGTCTTACTAAAATAAATTACGAAAAAGATCGTTTAATATAATATACAATAGAAAAAAGATAAAAAAGAAAAACTACTAATAAGTTAGCTATGAAAAATTGATCTTTTTCATTTTTATCTGCAAAGTCATCAATCAATTTTTCATAATTAAGTCTTTCTAAAAATTCACTCTCAATTGAAATCAAAGATAATGCATTCAATCTTGTTTGGGCCATTGTTGATCTCAAACATTACTTTAACAACTTCAATCCGGAAAAGCTTCTTCTGCGGATGCGCAATGTGATCCTTGGAATGGTTAACAATATCTTGTATGCAATGAATGCATTGGGGAAGATGCAAATAGGTTTTAAACTTGCTTGTAATTTGATTCTTCGACTTGGTGTTTTGATTTTGAAAAATAAAAAATAAAAAAAGAAAGAACAGAAAACGCTGAAAAGTGGGAACAAAAACTGTAGGGTTTTCAATAAAGTGGGATAAGCCAAGTGGGTTGGATAAGTCAAATTGGGCTTTGTTTTATGTGTTTTCGAAAAAGGGGAAAAAAAATCAAAGACTGCTTTCCCCCAGATTCAATATCAAGACCTCCCAGAGTAAGGAACATACATGCCACCACTTTACCAAGTTACTTTGTTGGTAATTTGTGACAACAATCGTTATTTATATCAACTAAAATTATATGTATATATATATATATATATATAAACAAATTTTTCGGGGCTCTTTGCGGGAGTCTGTCTTGGCGGCACTACTTGCACTGTGCGTCAGGGCTGCCCCCACTTACGGAACATCAATTAACGTGTCACAGGATATCATCATGTTGACTTGGCTCTCTGACAATGGGTGTGTCTCACAATTTAATTTGCAACCAGTACTAGTAAATGGACAAGCTCTGTCTTCTGACAACCGTGCCAAAATTATGAAATTGTCTTTGGAGTACCAAATATAAACTTTCGATTATAAAGGATATGATCCTAGAGAGTTGAATAAACCACCCTATGAGATTCCCTCAGCTGCTGAGAGCACATTTGTGATTAGTTGTATGTCCGATGACTTCATGGTAAATTTCTTAATCTGATAGTTTGTCTATAGTTATGTGTACCCTGTTTCATTACATGAAACAATATTTTATTTTGCATTGAATAATTTTTCTTTTGTTCCTGCCATTATAATATATTATTCATAAAAAATACTTGTTGAGACTCTGAGTTGTGGGTACAGACCTGGCTCGTAATATGTTCATAATTGACTAGTCTAAATATAAACAAAAGTATCTCGGTTTAGATAATATTTGATGAAAAGTAATAACAGAAGATAATGCTTAATATAAAAATAATAACCCTATGAGGAAGCAAATTTGGCAATAATTATATCGCACCTACTTATTTATATTAATACATGCATTTGCATTTATTAAAAGCCTAAAGAGAAGAAAGTTAACCATGAACAGGAGAAGTTTATAATTCAACAATCATGCGTGCTAAAGTCATTATAAATATTGTATTGTTATTTCCGGAAAGTTCTTCGTGGTGGAGAGGATATACCACTACCTCTAGATCATGAAGTATTCAACAATAATAATGCTCACTATGTGTTTATTGATGATGTCGTCCCTTTTGGAAATTTGAAACCATTTTCATAAAACTATATAATTGCATATATATGGTAAGTTTTTTTAGTAGTTGAGTTTTTATTGGTGCTACATAATTATAGATACTTCATTAATTCATTAGAATAATTTTTTTTGTTCTTTTTGAAATGATAGGCATTTGTATGGAATTATGAAGGAAGAGAACAAGCTTGGTAAATTTAGATTTATGGACGCATTACCTGTAGGGGTGATACCGAATACTAAATTTTCCGGAACAAAGTACACGTGCTTTAGCGGACAAGTTGATGGGTACATTGACTAAGAACTATATAAATTTCATTTGCATGCACTAATAACTGGTGAATTGTTTGACCTAGCTATGTGTTTATTCGTAGTTTTCATTGGACTCTAATAGTAGTCAACCCTCACAAAGAGGTTGTTCTTTGTTCGACCCTCTCAGTCATCGCAATCGCGATAAGATTGGAAAAAAGTTGTGAATGTGTAAGTCTTTTTTCACTTTTTATGTGTAATGTATATGATGATTTACAAATTTATGTATACTAGATGCACATTCTTATTAAATCATCAACTCAATGTATATAGGGCTTTAAAAAGGTTCAACATGGATAAGGGAAAGAAAGGAAAAAAGCAACCTGCATGGGACGTAGTTAAGGTATATCTATTTTTTATGACCAAATTTTTGTATATAGATATGGATTTGTTATTAACAAGTTGTTTCTAACACATGCTCCTCGACAATGAAGTGGTACTTAGAACTTCTATACTATATTAAAAAAAAAATTCTTTATATTAAACAAAGTTGTGAGATGTTGCTTCGTTTTTACTTATGGTTCTTTCCTTTATGGTAATTCATGTACTTTATAGACGCACTGATGTTGTTGGAGTTGCTATAGGGAGATACTATTTGGAGCTACCGCTTGTATATTATTGGCATAAAAAAATTATTGTTGTTTTGGCATTTTTATTTTGGCAGAGACTTTATATATAATTGATATTAAATTTTTGTTGTTTTGCGCATTTTATTTTGGCAGAGGACTTTATATATAACTGATACTAAATCATTGTTGTTTTGGGCATTTTGTGACATTGAGGTATGAAATACAATTTGAAGTAGTTTAATTTCACATTCCATTCTTGTTTCACAGGTTTAATTTATAATTTATAGTAGCAAAAATAAAAAAATATTGTGGAATATAATTGCAAAATTCGCATTCAAACACAACAATTTTTCATTATTGGAAAACTGTTGTGGTTGAGAACAAAGACAACAGTGTAAAACTGTTGCGAAACTGTTGTCTTTGTTGCATACTACAACAGTTTTTGTTGTTATCATTTAGTACCCTTACTATAACACCACCTTCTACAACAGTGTTTTTTCCTAATAGACAACGGTGAAAAATTATTGTCTTTTTGGAATTTTCTTTTAGTGGTTGTTAGTTAAGTAAGTTAGATTGTTAGTTTGTTAGTTAAGTTTGTTGTATGAAATGAGTTATTTTTCTTCTTATATATAGATTTACCTACAACTTGTATAATCACTTTTGACATAATAAAACTTATTTCTTCATCAAATGCTTTGATCTCTTCTCTCTCAGTATGGTATCAGTTTGATCATCTCTTCCACTGGATCAAATTTAATTTTGGTTCTTTGATAGTCTGTTGTTTGTCTATCACATTCATATATATGGTTCTTCATCAATCTTGAAGTTCCAGATTTTCTCTCTCAAGATTCATGGATTTGACTGGTTCCAGAGTTCTTAATCTAGGCGGTGATTTCACCTCTCCTTCCTATCTCCATCCGAGTGACAATCCCGGCGCCGTAATTGTCTACGAGCCTTTCACAAATGAGAACTATATCTCATAGAGCAGAGCAGTCTCCATGGCACTAAATGTGAAGAACATGCTTGGATTTATCGATGGTTCTCTGGAAATTCTCCCTCAAGATTCTACAGTTTTGTATTCATGTTGGTTAATTAAGGGCAAACAACTTAGTTTTGTCTTGGATTTTAAACTCTATATCTAAAGATATTAGACATAGTCTCTGGTACTTTACTTCACAAAAGAAATATGGGATGAGCTACGTATTCATTATATTCGTAGTGATGGTCCAAGAGTCTTTCATTTGGATAAATCTTTAAGTTCGATTTCTCAAGGTAGTCAGTCTATTACTACCTACTATAATCATTTTAAAGCACTATGGGATGAATATGTGAATTACGAACCTATAGTCAATTGTTCTTGTAGGAATTGTTCTTGCAAACTTGCTGCAAAAATGTCCCTCATACAACAAAATGATTCTGTGATCAAGTTTCTTATTTGGCTTCATGAGTCTTCACTCTCTAAAGTGTACTCTTTGTTACTGCAAGAAGAAACTCCGAGAGGCTTAACCAATTCAATAGAGGTGACAGCCCCTATAGATGCCTCTATGACAATGCTAACAAGACAGGGGTTCAATCCAAAATTTCAGAATAAAGATAAGAAGAAGCCTAAATGTACTCATTGTGGATATACATGACATATTGTAGACAAATGTTTTCAGCTTATTGAGTATCCACCTGGCTGGAAAGGGCCAAAAGGACCAAGAACTTTCAATGATGCTACTAACATTGCTAACTTATCTGAACAAGTCTACTGATTCTACAGATGTAATTTCTAATTCTCATTACAATGATATAATTGCACATGTTGCAGACACACAAAATGGTAATGATACAATAAGTACATTTCATTGTTGTTTTAATGCTTTACAGTGATTATAAATGGATTTTAGACACTGGATCTACACATCACATGATTTGTGATAAATCCCTTTATTCTATCACTCATGCACATGTTTCAATACCTATTCATATGGCTAATGGACATATAATCACTGCAACTCATATTGGTGATATTAAAATATCTGACTCTTTAATCTTACATAATGTTCTCTGTGTACCCTCATTTTTCTACAGTTTGATATCTATATCTCATCTTACTAAATCTTCCAATTTTGCAGTTCATATTTTTTCATCTAAATGTGTTTTCCTCACCATTGTAGATGATTTCTTTAGATGCACCTAGTTATATATGATGAAAGCAAAATCAGAAACCAAAGAATTTTTGCACACTTTTTATAACTTTGTGCTCATTCGGTTTCATGCCAAAATCAAGTGTATTAGACCAGATAATGGTCTTGAATTTTTCCTTCCAGCTTTTTATAAAGACAATGGGATTATTCACCAAACTACTTGTGTTGAGACACATTAACAAAATGGTATTATTGAAAGAAAATACCAATATCTCTTACAGGTGGCTGGAGCCTTACGTTTTTCAGTCAAAAGTTCCCAAGTCCTTTTGGGATGACTGTGTTTTAACTGCAACTCACATAATTAATAGAGTTCATATTCCTCTTTTGTCCAACAAATCCCCTTTTGAGAAGCTTTTCAATAATCCTCCTGATTTTTTTCTCATTTAAAATCATTTGGTTGTCTAGCTTATGCTGCTACATTGACAACTCACAGAACAAAGTTTGAGCCAAGAGCTTCAAAGTGTGTTTTTATTGGTTATCCTATTGGCACAAAGGGATACAAATTGTATGATCTTGATAAGAAAAAAATTCTTATTTCAAAAAATGTTACTTTCTGTGAGCATATTTTCCCTTTTCATAAGATAAACTACACAGAAAATCAAGATACAACTCCTATGTTCCCTAGTTTTCAAAATGTGGTTCTTGATTCTGTACAAGTACCACTATCTATTTATGATATTACACATAATAATTCTAACTCCGATGATATTGTATTACATGATGATGTTGTATTTCCTGATGATGTTGTATTTCCTGATGATGTTATAATACGTGATAATGATGATCTTGATGATTCTAAAAATCAGGATACATCTACTCCTATGCCTAGTGATAATAATCAAGAAGCTATGCTTACTAGAAACTCTTCCAGAGGCAGAGCTTTACCACACTATCTCCAAGTTTATGAATGTGCTATTCCACCATCTCTCAAGACTCAACAATCTGCTAACACAGCTTTGATTGGCAAACAATATTGTATTTCAATTTTTTTTCCACTAACTAGTTGTATGTTGCTCATAGAAGGTTTACTACAACTATCAGTCAAATTGTTGAGCCAAAAACATACAACCAAGCAAGCAAGTCAAAGGAATGGCAGAATGCTATGAAAAAGGAGTTACAAGCTCTTGAGAAGAATAACACTTGGTTATTAACTGATCTGCCAAAGGATAAATACTGTATAGGATGTAAATGGGTATACAAAGTGAAATACAAATTAGATAGCTCAATTGAGAGATACAAAGCTATATTGGTAGCAAAAGGATATACACAAGAGGAAGGATTGGATGACTTTGATACGTTCTCCCCAGTAGCTAAGCTAACTACTGTTAGACTTATACTTGTTGTGGCAACCTCCAAGAATTGGTTTCTGCACTAACTAAATGTGAATAATGCTTTCCTCCATGGGGATTTAGATGAGGAAGTCTATATAAAACCTTATCATGGTTATTGTAGTTAGAATGACACGAGTATGCAGATTAACCAAGAGATTTCTTGGCTTAAAACAAGCCTCTAGATAATGGTTCCAAAAGCTCACATCTTGCCTCATCACATATGGCTTTAGTGAGTCCAAATCTGAAAACTCTCTTTTCATCAAATTCAATTGTAACTCTATACTTGTTTTGTGTGTTTATGTAGATGGCATTATTCTTGCTGGAAATGACATCAAGGAAATTGAAGCTATAAAGGCACATTTGGATGCTACATTCACCATCAAAGATCTTGGTCAACTTAAATATATCCTTGGTATTGAAGTTGCAAGGAGAAACAAAGGCCTATCTCTTTGTCAAAGAAAGTATGCACTTGACTTGTTAACTGAAGCAAGTTATCTAGGCTGCAAACCATGCTCCACACCTATGGATTCTAAGTACAGCTTATCAAATAAAATTGGTGATCCATTACCTGATGTTGAGTGTGAGTTTTGCATGTATTTTAGGGCATATTTATGGCTATAATTGTTTATAAACATGCAATAACGTGTATGAAATGGTATATATTCGCTCTTTGTGGAAAAGATATTACGCTTGCTTGTTTTGTAGGAATTTAACGATATTTGGAGTGATTTTGTGATAAATACGAGCATTGCTACCTAGAATCATCAAGAATCGAGCGATTACACCCAATTGGAAGCCAACTATATGGAGTCTAGAGTCATAGTGATGAGTCGTGTGGCAAAAGAAGCATGGATTATCAAACAACAAGGAGATTTATCTCAAGGAACATCCAAACGCGTATGGAATTTCCAACACTGGCAGGGTTTAGTATTTTGGTCATGACTCTCTCTACAAAATTGATATTGAGCTGATTCAAGTGGCTATGGAAAGCTAAAAGACAGGGCTACAACTCTTACGAAGACCCCGCAAACAAATTTGGACGTTTGGGTGGCGCACGGATAACCCGTGCATGGACGCACGACCCGTGCGCCATACAAAGACTGGATGTTTTCTACGGGATGGCGCACGGGTAGACCGTGCGCCAACGCACGACCCGTGCGCCCTACAGAGACTGGATGTTTTCTACGGGATGGCGCACGGGTAGACCGTGCGCCAACGCACGACCCGTGCGCCATTGCAGAAAACTCCAAAAATGACAGCAAATTGACCTAGGCTTCTAAAAGGGTATAAATACCACTTTTTGGGGCGCACACCAGGGGAGGAAAGGTCTGGAAAACACCCAAGAACACAAGAAATAGCTCAACTTCATCAAGGAAGAATCAAGAGAAGAATCGGGTCGAATCGGAGCTTGAGGATTGAAGATAAATCGAGAGATTATCCATTTCCCTAAGTTTTCTCATTCTTTGTGCTTTAATCTTTCATTTTAGCTTGTCATGAATATGAACAATTTGTCTATGAGTTGTTTATTTGTAATGAGTAACTAAACATCTTGTGATTTCCGGGTTTTGGTAATAGATTAATTGAACTCTTGTTGAATGTTTTAATCTTGGTTGAAGTTATTATCTTGAAGCCTATTTGAGTACTTTGTTCTTATTCTTGTTTTATCACTTGGCCAATGATTTAACTTATTTGATATATTGATTCATAATTCGAGAGATGAGCTTCAATATTAGATCTTGAGTACTTGACATGAATATTTGCATAATCGAGAGGTTTGTGAATATTTGTGAGGATATTTGATCTTTTGTGCATTTGGGAGTTGTGTATCTTATGTTGAGTAGAGATGCTAGCATAGATATTTCAATCTACACTTTATATACATCTCGAGAGGGAGGATAAAATACCGTTGTGATCGTCTTATAGGCGTATTGATAATAACTTTGGCTTTGATTAAATCGGACAACAAGAGGAATATTAATTGAAACCATAATCAGGAATCCATTTCATTCTCTTGATAATTCCATTATTCTTAGTATCTTGTATTCTTGTGGTTATTCTTGTCTTTACCTCCACAACAATCATCAAATTAAGATCGTCTAAATAAAAATAAAACTATTTTGGTTCAATACTTAGCGCACTAATTTATTAGTCTCCGTGGATACGACCTTGCATACCCTATTCTATAAACTACACCGTACACTTGCGGTGAAGCTAAAAAAAAGGCGAACAAGTTTTTGGCGCCGTTGCCGGGGACTAATACAATTTTTGGTGCTAATATTGCGATAGATAGAATTATTTTTAATTTAGACATTTTTTTTATTTTATTTCATTTTTCTTTTGTAAATTCTATCTCTACGATGTTTGATTTGTTTCTTTGAATTGGTATAGGTGCACCCGCTCGAATGGATTTCAATGACTGGAATTCTTACAGTTATTGGAATAATCCTACTCCTATGTGCTATTACCCAGATTGGGGGAATTACGAAGATTTTTCATATACTAGCACGGAGAATATGATTCCACCCCCATCAAGGTCCAACGTAATGAATAGGTTTACAAATGCAGAGGCAAAACCATCTTTAGAAGAAGCCCTCACCTTGTTAAGGATGCAAACAAGTTTGTTCAGGAGCGAGTCGAGGGACCGCTTTACTCGCGATGAAGCAAATAAGCCATCTTTAGAAGAAGCCCTCACCTCATTCGATGAAGCAAATAAGCCATCTTTAGAAGAAACCCTCACCTCATTCATAAATCAATCCAATGCATTCATGAGTGAAACTAGGAGCTGCTTCGCAAGGCAAGACGCAAGGGTGGATAAAATAGACCTACAAATGACGAGATGGCGATTCGATAAAAATCTCGAAACCCAAGTGGGCCAATTAGTTACAATTGTTGGTGGGAAATATCAAAAGGGTCAATTTTCAAGCACCACTGAAGCCAACTCAAAGGAACAATGTAGTGCCATTCATCAAAAGAGTGGTATCGACTACGAGGAGTCAAGATCGCAAAAGCAAGAAAGTTCGGAACCAAACACGGTTTGTATGTCTATGCACTTTCAGGCCGTGTGTGGTGTTGAAAAGGAGCGTAAACAGGACAATGAACACATGAACAGTGCGTGGATGCCGGTCGGTGCGTGCGTGATATCATAAGAAAGCTATCCCACAAACGAAACGAACATCTTTGGTGGTACATACGCACACGAACAACATGAGCATAATTCAAATCCAAGTGTTCCAACATCAGGACTCCAATACTTGCTTGGAAATCCCAATTATGCATTACTAGATGCAAACAATGGAAAATCGGTTCTTGACCACGATCCAAAGCAGCTAATATATGCATTCAAAGGTGGTACGAATCGAAATTAATAAGCGTCAAGCTAAAAACATTAAATATAACGCTTGTTGGGAGGCAACCCAACGGTTTGTGGTGTGATTTTTATTTTTGTTTGTTTTCTTTTTGTAAAAAAAAAAACTGAGTTACGGCATCACGCACGGGTAACCCGTGTGCTAGGCGCACGCCCGTGCGTGCCTGGAGGGAGGAATAATGTGGCTTCGACATGAAGCACAGGTAGCCCGTGCGTCCTTCAGCTAAGACAATATTAAGGTACAAAACTTGAAGTGATGGTTGAAAGAAGTAGTCCTAGCGATAATAGGAGATGCGAAGGAGGGCCATTATCCACCACCACCCGCATGAATGAATCGTAAATCACAC
This sequence comes from Rehmannia glutinosa, assembly GCA_016081115.2. NCBI lineage: Eukaryota > Viridiplantae > Streptophyta > Magnoliopsida > Lamiales > Orobanchaceae > Rehmannia > Rehmannia glutinosa. Next base: position 17,082,855 of record CM071933.1, read on the forward strand.
GAGTTTAATATTGAAATTCTATCTTCTCTTACGTGCGATATAATTTCATTTAAGTTTGGGGGAGAAATAGTTATTTTGATATGAAATGTGTGGATAAATAAAAAAAAAATTGCATTAATTTTGTGTGTTTTCATATAGTTACATGTAGAGCATTTTAGGTTGCATTTGCATTAGAAACACGTTTTTTTGGTTTAGCACGTTTATTGCTTTCATAGATTGTAGGGAGTGAGTTGATCTCTTGATTGTAACTTGTGCTTGATTTTGAAAATTTTGTATTGTTTGAATTGGGTGTTGAGCATGAGTTGATTGAACCATGAATAGATGATATTGAGCATGTGGATATTGAGAACATGGTTTGATGCTTTGAATTACGTATTTGCAAGCCTGTGAGCTTTTGAGCCTTTATCGCTTTCATCATATACTGATCTTGTTGATTGATTTGAGTGTATCATTCATGTTGTTAGAATTCTAGAACTTGCTCGGTATCTCTGTCAAGGTCACATGTTGTATGCGCGGTGTGAAAATGATCAAAGGCCATTTTTGTTAGCCCTTCAAGCCTTTTGCTTACCTAAGATGATATTGAAATCCCTAGTTAGCCAACTTGAGCCTATTGCCTAATTACTTGATAGCAACAATTCAAGCCTTAACTTGATATATTTGTTACCCTACACTTGAGCATAGAACATTGAGTAGAGGGAGTGAATGAGGTTGAATGGGTTGGAATTGAAAAGTTGGATAATTGTGCAAAATTGGTTGATGGCAACAAAAAAAAAAGAAGAAGAAAAGGAGGAGAAAAGAAAGGTTGAAAATTCATAAAAGAGTCAGAAAAAAAAATTGACTTTATGATGTGAGTTTTCATTGAATGAACTTGGAGGCTAAGAATTGTATGTGAGGTGATAATGTTTACAAAAGAAAGGGGATGGAGATAAGAAGAGTTGATGAAAATGAGAGATGATTTGGGTAGCATATTAAGCTTTAACGTAGATGATTTATATGCTCATCGGTCTATACGCTCGAGTTTGAGTCACTCTATCTATATTTTCCTACCCTAACCAAAGAGCCTTCATTACAACCAAAGAGAGAAGTCCTTTTTGATTCAGAAATTGCATACATTCTAGTGGCGGAGATATGAGACGATTTGCAAGCCTATGGTAATTCTTCAACATTGAATTGAATTGAGCGTAAACACATCCTATATTCATTTGAGATGAGAGTATACACTTGATCTTTGTGAGGCGTAATTCTTAACATTTACCATGGTTTCTTTGATAGGTGCTCTATGTTAGATGTTTGAGGCTTGGTTGATTCATTGCTTGACACCTACGATAAATAATGCGAATTTTATGGAGTTATTGTGCGTTCTACTTTTCATTACTCCCAATCATGTTTTCTCTAGTTTTTAAAAGCGTTGACCGGGACGGCCAACAGTTTAAGTTTGGGGGTTTGTTGAGTGTGAGTTTTGCATGTATTTTAGGGCATATTTATGGCTATAATTGTTTATAAACATGCAATAACGTGTATGAAATGGTATATATTCGCTCTTTGTGGAAAAGATATTACGCTTGCTTGTTTTGTAGGAATTTAACGATATTTGGAGGATTTTGTGACAAATACGAGCATTGCTACCTAGAATCATCAAGAATCGAGCGATTACACCCAATTGGAAGCCAACTATATGGAGTCTAGAGTCATAGTGATGAGTCTTGTGGCAAAAGAAGCATGAATTATCAAACAACAAGGAGATTTATCTCAAGGAACATCCAAACGCGTATGGAATTTCCAGCACTGGCAGGGTTTAGTATTTTAGTCATAACTCTCTCTACAAAATTGATATTGAGCTGATTCAAGTGGCTATGGAAAGCTAAAAGAGAGGGCTACAACTCTTACGAAGAACCCGCAAACAAATTTGGACGTTTGGGTGGCGCACGGATAACCCGTGCGTGGACGCACGACCCGTGCGCCATACAGAGACTGGATGTTTTCTATGGGATGGCGCACGGGTAGACCGTGCGCCAACGAACGACCCGTGCGCCCTACAGAGACTGGATGTTTTCTACGGGATGGCGCACGGGTAGACCGTGCGCCAACGCACGACCCGTGCGCCCTTGCAGAAAACTCCAAAAATGACAGCAAATTGACTTAGGCTTCTAAAAGGGTATAAATAACACTTTTTAGGGCGCACACCAGGGGAGGAAAGGTCTGGAAAACACCCAAGAACACAAGAAATAGCTCAACTTCATCAAGGAAGAATCAAGAGAAGAATCGGGTCGAATCGGAGCTTGAGGATTGAAGATAAATCGAGAGATTATCCATTTCCCTAAGTTTTCTCATTCTTTGTGCTTTAATCTTTCATTTTAGCTTGTCATGAATATGAACAATTTGTCTATGAGTTGTTTATTTGTAATGAGTAACTAAACATCTTGTGATTTCCGGGTTTTGGTAGTAGATTAATTGAACTCTTGTTGAATGTTTTAATCTTGGTTGAAGTTATTATCTTGAAGCCTATTTGAGTACTTTGTTCTTATTCTTGTTTTATCACTTGGCCAATGATTTAACTTGTTTGATATATTGATTCATAATTCGAGAGATGAGCTTCAATATTAGATCTTGAGTACTTGACATGAATATTTGCATAATCGAGAGGTTTGTGAATATTTGTGAGGATATTTGATCTTTTGTGCATTTGGGAGTTGTGTATCTTATGTTGAGTAGAGATGCTAGCATAGATATTTCAATCTACACTTTATATACATCTCGAGAGAGAGGATAAAATACCGTTGTGATCGTCTTATAGGCGTACTGATAATAACTTTGGCTTTGATTAAATCGGACAATAAGAGGAATATTAATTGAAACCTTAATCCGGGAATCCATTTCATTCTCTTGATAATTCCATTATTCTTAGTATCTTGTATTCTTGTGGTTATTCTTGTCTTTACCTCCACAACAATCATCAAATTAAGATCGTCTAAATAAAAATAAAACTATTTTGGTTCAATACTTAGCGCACTAATTTATTAGTCTCAGTGGATACGACCTTTCATACCCTATTCTATAAACTACACCGTACACTTGCGGTGAAGCTAAAAAAAAAGGCGAACACCTGATTCTGCTATCTATAGAAGACTAGTTGGAAGAATGTTATACCTCAAAATAACTAGGCCTGATCTTTCTTACAATATCCACACATTAAGTCAATTTATTGTTAGTCCAAGTGGCTACGATAATCTAGAGGGGGTGAATAGATTATGCCGATTTTTCACAAATCTTCCTCTTTTTCGAATGAGCACGTAATTGACAAGAATGTAAATGCGGAAATTAAACAACACTCGATGATTTAGAGTAGTTCAACCCACCTAGGGCCTAATCTACTACCACCCCGGTATATCCGAAGTGGATTTCAAAAAGAAAAAAAAGATTTTATTAATTTCCAAAATTAATACAACACCTTGAGGATTACCACAATCCTCTTACAACACCTTCAAGAAGATTACCACAATCTTTCTTCACCACCTTTGAAGAGTACCACACTCTTCAAACACCTATCACTTAGATCACCCAAGTGTATTCTTACCACAAGAATACTCACAAGGATGTCTTGTGTTGAATGAAGGACAAAATTCAAGATTACAACTCTATAAAACCAATACAAGGATTGAGTGCAAGTGTAATCAAGAATCAAAAGCCTAGACCTCAAAGATGTGCAAGTGAAAGTGCTTAGGCTATTACAACAAGAATGTAAAAATGAAAGCTTGAAGAATTTGCAGATTTCTTGTTGTGTATTTTGCTTGTATGTGTTGTGTCTTGTGTCTTCAATTCATCCTCTATTTATAGGAGAGTCTTCACCAACATAGGCTCATTCTTCTTCACTTTTGTCTACAAAAAGAGGATCACAAGATGTAGAAATATTGTACAAAAATAAAAAGTAAATCTTGCTGATAAGAGATTCAAACGGCACAATTTTGCTGTCACAAAATTACATAGGGCGACCGGTTGCCCTGTATAAGATTTCGAATGTTTGAATGAAAATAGTGCGATCCAGGTAGGGGTTGCAGGGGGTGCGACCGGTCAAGGTGGGGTGCGACCGGTCACCCTAGGGTGCGACCGGTCGGAGGTACCCTTGACCGGTCACCCTCCTCCTTTTTTTCACAGAATTGGTTTCTGTTTCATTTTGTGCGTTCTTCAGGTACCGGTCGACCATTTACTCGACCGGTCGACCTCCAAATTGAAATATTGTCCGATTTTTGACAAAAATAAACTTCAAGAAATACTCCTAAAAATTAGTAAAAACATTTTAAATCTATTGGGAGTATTTGGACAGCATTTATAAACATAGTTTTTATGTAAAAACCAATTAACACAAAATCATCAAAAGTGTTGTCCAATTTATATCGAATAATAAATTCTAAGAAATACTCCAAAAATTAGTAAAAAAACATTTTAAATCATTTAGGAGTATTTGGACAACATTTGAAAACATTGTTTTGGTATAAAAACTCATTTAAACATAATCATCAAAATCTTGATAAAAACATTTATCTAACAAACTCCCCTTTTTTGATGATTACAAACCAAAACAATTTTAGGAAGTTGATTTTAAAACGAAACAAATTTTCCGGTCTAAAACATCAATCCATTTTAAGCAAGATTCATCATAAGTACAAACTCATATGGATAGGAGCAAAGATTTTTCAAAATCATTTTTGCACAAGCTCCCCCTATCAACAAGCATAGCAAGAGTAAGTATAGAAGCAACAACTAAAAGCTTAAAGCTTAGCTTTTACAACTTGAGCTTGAATATCATGAGCTTATAAGCTCCCCCTGTCACAAAAGCATCATTAGTCAAGTATAAAAATCCATAATACATCACATGGACCAAGTATAATCCATAGCTTTTGGCTCTTAAGAGCTTTAGCTTATAGCTTTTCTTGCGAGCTTATTTACGCTTCTTAGAGCTTATGAGCGTTTTTCTTGTTTCTCCCCCTTTGGAATCATCAAAAATAATGTTAGCACGGTAAAAATATCATACAATTATATCAAAGTGCGCAATTTTATAGATTTATCGAGCATATTGAGCATTTAAGCTTAAATTCCGAATAAAAGGGAAAAAATTGCTCATTTGATTTGTAAAAGCTCATTTGATTGATAAAACATGATCTCTATAAACTTATAAGACTTTTCAAATCAAGAGAATCATGTAGGTGATGAATTTTTCATTGAAAATTTTGTCGAACACTTGGCGTGCGTCGAATAAAACAAGAGAAATATAACGCCTTTGTGATTCGTTTAAGCAAAAAAATTTCATCACCAATTGCCATACAACAATATTCATACATCATCAATCATCATAAACATCATATTAATACAAGAATTTCAACAAGATATCAAGATACAAGCACATTCTCAAGGATTCAACCCAATTGAGATAAAAAAGGAGAAATTCTTACCATTTAATCGGTAGAGATGAACAATGATGATGATAATCGAGCCTCATGAAGTCCAAAATATAAAATGTATGCAATAAAACAAGTTTGAAGTGAAATTGTGTGCAAAATTCGAAGGGGACGAAAAATGAACATAAAAGACCAAAATGATTGTAACTGAAGACAGAAACGATTTTAACCAAATTTTTGGTTAAGGGCGACCGGTTGGGGGAATGGGCGACCGGTAGACATCATGGGCGACCGGTCGGCCTTCCCCCAAACAGTCCAGTGGTTCTTTCTGTTTTCCAAAATCCGAATTTTCAACCACAAATCCGATTTTTCGCCCCTAAGTTTTAAAAACGTGTAAAATGCAAATGTAAACCTCATTCAAGATGCATTATGCCTAACCGAGCTCGTATCGACGCAAAAGTCTCGGAAGATAGCGATTTTGTAAAAATATCCGCTAATTGATCTTGAGATGGTACAAAAGATATCTCAATTTTTCGTTTTGAAACACAATCCCTTAGAAAATGATGTCGAATCTCAATATGTTTAGTACGGTTATGATGAACCGGGTTTTGAGCAATATTTATAGCGGATATATTATCACAAAAGATAGGAACACTTTCAAAAGAACATTTATAATCCGCTAAAGTTTGTTTCATCCAAAGAAGTTGTGTACAACAAAATGCCGCGGAAATATATTCGGCTCCGGCCGTTGAAAGTGAAACACAATTTTGTTTCTGTGAAAACCAAGAAACTAGGCAATCACCTAGAAATTGACATGATCCTGAAGTACTTTTCCGATCATCAATATTTCCCGCATAATACGAATCACTATAACCTTTAAGAGAAAAATTTTCATTCTTTGGATAGAATAAACAATATTGAATAGTGCCTTTCAAATATCGAAAAATTCTTTTAACGGCACTCATATGAGATTCTTTGGGATTGCTTTGAAAACGAGCACATAGGCATACAGCATGAAGAATGTCCGGTCTACTAGCGGTTAAATAAAGTAAACTACCAATCATACCTCGATATTTGGATTCATCAACCGACTTGCCTTTTTCATCTTTGTCAATCTTGACGTTTGTTGCCATTGGGGTAGAGACGGTTCTTCCTTCTTCAATGCCAAATTTCTTCAAAAGTTCCTTTGTATATTTTGATTGAGAAATATAAATTCCTTCTTGGCATTGCTTAATTTGAAGTCCAAGGAAGAAGTTGAGCTCCCCCATCATACTCATTTCAAATTCACCTTGCATTAACTTAGAAAATTTCTTGCACAAAGATTCATTAGTAGCACCAAAAATAATATCATCAACGTAAATTTGCACTAATAAGCAATCTTGCCCTTTTTCAAAAACAAAGAGAGTAGTATCAACTTTACCTCTTGTAAAACTATTTTGCAAAAGAAAAGAGCTAAGTCTATCATACCATGCACGGGGTGCTTGTTTCAAACCATACAAGGCCTTTTTAAGTCTAAAAACATCATTAGGCCTAGAAAAATTTTCAAACCCCGGAGGTTATTTTACATAGACTTCTTCTTGAATAATACCATTTAAAAATGCGGATTTTACATCCATTTGGTAAAGCTTGAAATTTTTAAAACAAGAATAGGCAAGTAAAATACGAATAGCTTCTAAACGTGCTACGGGTGCAAATGTTTCATCATAATCAATACCTTCTTCTTGACAATAACCTTGAGCTACTAACCTTGCTTTGTTTGAACAATATTGCCTTTGGTCATCGAGCTTGTTCAAATACCCATTTTGTACCAATAATGGTTTGAGATGGAGGACAAGGTACTAATTCCCATACATCATTCCTTTCAAATTGATTCAACTCCTCTTGCATTTCTAAAAACCAATCCTCATCCTCAATAGCCTCCTTAGCATTTTTAGGCTCTTTTTGAGAAATAAGAGCTTTCTCGGCAAATTTTCCTCGAGTCATTACTTTATCAAGGGGATCACCAATAATAAGATCTTTTGGGTGATCTCCCTTAAATTTCAATGCTACGGGAAGATTCGAAGTATCACCTTTATCTTCTTGAGGAACATTTGAGCTTGAAGGTTGATCATTTTGAGTATCATCTTGAACAATGGGTTCAACGATATCCTCTTCATCACTTTCATCATTGGGTATCCTTTCAACACCCGAAGCTTCATTGAATTTGACATGGATGGATTCTTCAACAACCCCACTAGTCTTATTGTAAACCCGATATGCTTTGTTCTTGGTTGAATACCCCATAAATATTCCTTCATCGGCCTTAGGATCAAGTTTGTCTAATTGATCCTTAGTATTCAAAATAAAACATTTACATCCAAATATTTTGAAATAACTAATATTTGGAGTTCTTCCTTTCCAAAGCTCATACAGAGTTTTATTCATTTTAGGACGAATATAAACTCGATTAATGACATAGCAAGCGGTACTTACGGCTTTGGCCCAAAAATATTTTGGAAGTGAAAATTCATTTAGCATGGACCGACTCATTTCTTGAAGTGTCCGATTCTTCCTTTCGGCTACTCCATTTTGTTGAGGTGTCCTTGGAGCCGAAAAATTATGACTATATCCCTTGGTTTCACAAAAGACTCTAAATTCGCCGTCAAATTCTCCACCTCGATCACTTCGAATAGACTTAATAGTATCTTTCTTTTCATTTTCAATAAGTCTACACAACTTAACAAACTCATTAACGGCATCACTTTTATTTATAAGAAATAGAGCCCAAGTATATCTAGAAAAATCATCAACTATAACAAAAGTGTAATGTTTTCCACTTAGACTTGTCGTACCAATATCCCCATACAAATCAAGATGAAGCATTTGTAGGGGTTTGGTAGTGGAAATTTTATTTTTGGGCTTAAAACTACTCTTAACTAATTTGTTCTTTTGACAAGTGTCGCATAAGCCAAGATTTTCAAAATTCAATTTGGGTAGTCCTTTTACATGTTGGTTTTTGTAAATAGTTTGCAATTTTTTGTATCCAACATGTTCAAGTCGCCTATGCCATAAACTAGTTAAATCATTATTGGCGACAAGACAAGAAACATTTTGACTAACCAAATCACTTGTACAAATTTTGTAAAGATTGCCTTTTCTAATTGCTTCACAAATAATTTTATCATTTTTGGAAATAAGGCATTTTTCTTTATTAAAAACAACATTATAATTTGAATCACAAAGTTGGCTAACACTTATCAAATTGAACTTAAGCCCTTCTACTATAAGAATATTACTAAGAGAGAAAGAAGAGTTATCAATTTCTCCATTTCCAAGAATTCTTCCTTTGCCATTGTCGAACATGACCATACCCTCTTCTTGGAGCTTGATGTTGGTAAAAAGTTCTCTCTTTCCGGTCATATGGCGTGAACATCTGCTGTCCACGAGCCATTTTGAATCTTCCATTGTTGTTATAGCCCCTATAACCTACAAATGAATTATTTTTAGGTACCCTATAATTTTGGGGTCCATGGGGGTTAGCCTTGAGACCTTTAGGTCTCCAATAATAGCTAAAATTATTCTTCAATTTACAATTGCTAGCATAGTGTCCATTCTTACCCCAATAAAAACAAGTAATAATACGAGGACTACTAGCACGTACAAAGGTTGGACCTTGGTCTTTTTTCTTAAAAGCATTTTGAAAAGGTTTGTAACCAAGTCCTAACTTAGAATGTTCACCTCTTTGTGCATCTAAAATTTTTGTGACTTTATCCGTACTTAAATTGAATCGATGCACATCCTTTTTCAAATTTTCAATATCATTTGTGAGCGTTTGTTTTTCGGTTTCAAGAGTACGGACCATAGTAAGAGTAATAACATGAGACTTATCAAGAGAATCATAGGAAGTAAATAATTTATCTTTTTCTAGTTTAAGCTTTTTATGCTCATTTTTCAAATTCTTGTATTTAACAATCAAATTTGAAACTCATTTTGCAATTCATCAAAATCACATTGTAATTCATCAACTAGGGAAGAAGATGAAGCATTAGAGCGTACCTCGGTATTTTCATCGTCTATGGCCATAAGACCATGTTCGGATTCTCCTTCCTCGTCGGTTGTTTCAAGTAATTCATCTCAAGTTTTGACGTCCGCATTTAACGCCTTCTTTTTCGGAAAAATCTTTTTCATCTTTTGTTCCTCTTCCGCTAATTTTGGGCAATCGGCTATGTAGTGCCCGGATTTTCCGCATTTGAAACAAGAATTGTCTCTTTGCTTTCTTGCTTTATTTTTGTTTACAAATTTTGCAAATTTTCTAACAAGAGCCGTCGTTTCTTCATCATCCTCATCACTAGCATAATAAACATTATTAGAAGAAGATGCTAAGCCTTTAATGATATTTTGCGTACCCGGTTTAGAGGTGGATGGTTGAGAATTTTTCCTCTCTTTGAGATATACTTCATAAATAAGGAGGTTCCCAATGAGCTCATCAAACTTGAGTGTCTCAAGATTTTGAGCTTCCGTGATTGCCGTCACCTTTTCGGACCATGAGCCGGGAAGGGCATTTAAGACTTTGGTCACCTTATCTTCTTCGGAGATGACCTTTCCAAGAGCCACAAGAGAATTGGCAATGTTGTCAAGCTTTTCCACCATTTTTGATATGCTTTCACCATCATGCATATTGAAATTTTCAAAGTCTTTCACAAGCATTGTTTTTCTTGCTTGCTTCACTTTCTTTGTGCCCTCATAAATGGTTTCTAATTTTTCCCAAACTTCATGTGCCGACCGTATGCCTCTTATGGGATTATATTCAGTGGCGGTAAGAGAACAATGTAAAATGTTTAAGGCCTTACCGTTTAGAGAGAAAGCCTTCTTGTCATTTTCATCGTACTCCTTGAACGGCTTGGGAGTCGTGGTACCATCCTCCAATTTTGTTGTTGGTTGAGCAAATCCTTCAATGACCACATTCCAAATATCAAATCCGCACCCTTGTAGAAAGCACTCCATGCGGTCTTTCCAAAATGCGTAGTTGTTGGTGTCAAATAGTGGTGGCTTGTTGGTGGAGGCGTCGGTGGTGAGATAAGCTTCATTCGTAGCCATGGATCTTTCCTCTTTACTCGGAACGAGCTAGTCAAAGAGTTTGGCTTTGATACCACTTGTTAGTCCAAGTGGCTACGATAATTTAGAGGGGGTGAATAGATTATGCCGATTTTTCACAAATCTTCCTCTTTTTCGAATGAACACGTAATTGACAAGAATCTATATGCGGAAATTAAACAACACTCGATGATTTAGAGTAGTTCAACCCACCTAGGGCCTAATCTACTACCACCCTGGTATATCCGAAGTGGATTTCAAAAAGAAAAAAAAGATTTTATTAATTTCCAAAATTAATACAACACCTTGAGGATTACCACAATCCTCTTACAACACCTTCAAGAAGATTACCACAATCTTCCTTCACCACCTTTGAAGAGTACCACACTCTTCAAACACCTATCACCTAGATCACCTAAGTGTATTCTTACCACAAGAATACTCACAAGGATGTCTTGTGTTGAATGATGGACAAAATTCAAGATTACAACTCTATAAAACCAATACAAGGATTGAGTGCAAGTGTAATCAAGAATCAAAAGCCTAGACCTCAAAGATGTGCAAGTGAAAGTGCTTAGGCTATTACAACAAGAATGTAAAAATGAAAGCTTGAAGAATTTGCAGATTTCTCGTTGTGTATTTTGCTTGTATGTGTTGTGTCTTGTGTCTTCAATTCATCCTCTATTTATAGGAGAGTCTTCACCAACATAGGCTCCCAATATAGGCTCATTCTTCTTCACTTTTGTCTACAAAAAGAGGATCACAAGATGTAGAAATATTGTACAAAAATAAAAAGTAAATCTTGCTGATAAGAGATTCAAACGGCACAATTTTGCTGTCACAAAATTACATAGGGCGACCGGTTGCCCTGTATAAGATTTCAAACGTTTGAATGAAAATAGTGTGATCCAGGTAGGGGTTGCAGGGGGGTGCGACCGGTCAAGGTGGGGTGCGACCGGTCGCCCTAGGGTGCGACCGGTCGGAGGTACCCTTGACCGGTCACCCTCCCCCTTTTTTCACAGAATTGGTTTCTGTTTCATTTTGTGCGTTCTTCAGGTACCGGTCGACCATTTGCTCGACCGGTCGACCTCCAAATTGAAATGTTGTCCGATTTTTGACAAAAATAAACTTCAAGAAATACTCCTAAAAATTAGTAAAAACATTTTAAATCAATTGGGAGTATTTGGACAACAGTTATAAACATAGTTTTGATGTAAAAACCAATTAACACAAAATCATCAAAAGTGTTGTCCAATTTATATCGAATAATAAATTCTAAGAAATGTGGTCATGTTCCATGATGTACATGTTGATTTTACTATATCAATTATGTAATGGGATATGACTAGAGCAACTATCTCAACTCATCGCCGTCTCATCGTATTTTCCATGCAAGTGGAAATACTTATGATGATGATGGTTTTGGAATTTCATCTCATTTCTCCTTCTTATGAAGGTTGCGTCAGGAAGGGCATCCGGCGTAAAACTTTGCCACTTTGCCTTTTGTGTGAATTTGTGGTGTTAACTAATTTTAGACAATTAATTGACACTATAAACTTCACACCACCGACCCCACATAGTGGGATAAGGTGCAGTTGATGATGATGAATAAATTCTAAGAAATACTCCAAAAACTAGTAAAAACATTTTAAATCATTTAGGAGTATTTGGACAACATTTGAAAATATTGTTTTGGTATAAAAACTCATTTAAACATAATCATCAAAATTTTGATAAAAATATTTATCTAACATTTATGTCCAAACCAACTACAGAACATATGGCTGCAGCACACAGGGTATTAAGGTATATTTAATCAAATCCAGGAAAATGAATCTTCTATTCAGCAAACTCATCTATACAGTTCAAGGGATTTAGTGATGATGATTGAGCTCGTTGTACAGAAACAAGAAGAAGTGTAAGTGGTTTTGTAATGTATTTAGGTGATTCCTTAATCTCATGGAAAGCTAAAAAGCAGCCCACAGTTAGTAGAAACTCAGCTGAAGCAGAATATAGAGCAATTGCATTAATAACATGTGAGATTCAATGGATTGCCTACTTGTTGCAAGATGTATATATATATTGGTTATCCTAAACCTGTTGTTATATATACAGACAACAAGTCAGCCTTTTGCATAGCTCATAATCCTTGCCATCACGAACGTACCAAACAAACTGGATTGTCATTTTGTAAGAGAGAAGATTCAAGAGGGACTAATCAAGCTCATTCACATATCTTCTCTTCATCAATCTGCTGATATATTAACTAAACCTCTACCTCCATCTTTATTTCAGCATTTCATCAACAAGTTGGACATGATTAATATACATGCACCACTTACGGGGTATCAAGATACAACTCAAGGTAAAGCCACATCTCAAGACTAAAGCTAGGATGTTAGTTAAATTAGTTAGAATGTTAGTTTGTTAGTTAAGTTTGTTATATGAAAGGAGTTACTTTTCTTCTTATATATAGATGTACCTACATCTTGTATAATCACTTTTGACATAATAAAATTCCTTTTCTTCATCAAATGCTTTGATCTCTTCTCTCTCAATACATATAGTTCTCAATAAAAAAGAACAAAATTACATTAAGCAATCAGAAAATGTATGCCAATTATATTAATAAAATTTTCAAATATGAAATTCATCTACTAATATGTGCAATGAAACTCTCCATTTCCCTGCACAATTCACCACCTTCCTCCATTGATTTATTTATAGCTACGCTTATCTCCTCAGCCCTTTTTCGAATCTCATTCCCTTCTTCCGACGCCATCAGCCTCTGAATAACGTTCTTAATAACCGACGCTTTCACAATTTCCTCCCTCTCCGCCCACTTTCTCACAACCAAACCTGTCTTCAAAATCTCCGTCAAGAAAATAGCATTAAGTGGTTGATCCGAATGCATCGGCCAGGCAGCTATAGGCACTCCCATTGTCAAACTCTCAAAACAAGAATTCCATCCGCAATGACTCATAAATCCGCCTATCGAATCATGCGCCAAAATTTCAAGCTGTGGCGCCCAATCTCTCACCACCATTCCATTTTCTCGCACTCTCTCTTCAAACCCTTCCGGCAACTCAATCTTTCTACTCTCCCCACAAAAAATATCCGCCTTATCGGCATCTCTCAGCACCCAAACGAACTTCTGCTTGCTTTGTTCAAGCCCCATTGCAATCTCACCAGCTTCTTCGTTTGTCAACGAAGTTGTCGTCCCAAACGACACGTATATCACTGATTTCGAAACTTGTTTATCAAGCCACTCCAAGCATTCATGCCTAACAGTTATCTTTTTACCGTTATATCCCAATCCTGGTTTGGATCTTTGCTGTGATCCCAACGAAATAATCGGCCTGATAGCCCATTGCATTTTATTCCCACTAATTTCTTCTCTTCCCATTAAATCAATATAATTATTATCAATCAGCCTGCTCGTATTATGGATATCACCATCCCTTTCTTCAATATTAGCAGATACAATAAAATCAAGGGCTCCCTCTGGAATAAATTCTTTCACAGAAGGCAGATTTTTAAATTCTCCATCTACTTTGAACGGTTTTCCCATTGTTTCCCACAGTATGAAAAACAGATTGAAAGCAGAGAGACAATTGAATGCATAAGACTCAACATTTGGAATCAAAACGGCGTCGCGGACCGCCTCTGCTACCATTCGATCGTAAATGACGACGATTCTTCTCGTTTTCAGCGATAGCTCGCGCGCAAACGAGCCGATGGGTTTGCGTAAGTTCATATAGGCCTCGGTGGCTGGCCAGAGGTGCATGGGAATTTTGTCGAACACGTTGGGGTCAGGATCGGGGGCGAGGATTGGGGGAGTTGGAAGGTCGTGGAATTGGATTTGGGCAATGGAATTAGGGTTTAGGCCGTGAGATCGGAGCTTGGCCTGGCGGTTGTGGGTGGAGGAGCCGATGTAGTGAACTTGAAGGCCGTGGGAAGAAATTAGAACAGAGAGATGAAGAAGCTGATTGAGGTGGCTTTGGCATGGAAGGGGCACCATGATTACAGCAACTTGTTGATCAGATGATTCTTCCATTTCAATTGGTTTTGATGGTTTTAGTTTTAGCAGATATTCATGTAGTAAACTAGGTGTGAGAGTTCAAGGCATTGGTGAGTTTGGTATTTAATGGGAACAAAAGGGGAACTATAAGGTCATATGCACTAAACAAAAAATAGAAAAATAAAAAGGGAAACTATAAGGTCACTTTTCCTCGCAATGAATATTTGAAGAAAAAGAAAAAGAAAAACACTATTAACTCATTCTCACATTATAATTTCATTAAGAAAAGAACAAATCAAATATCATCATTACATAATCATTATCGCAAATATACTTTATTATCTATTGTATATATTTAATTTGATTTTTCGCTTGCCTCCCCCTTTTCTCTTGTTTGAAAGGTGGAATTTATATGGGGTTTTCTCATTTGGCTTCAAGATTTTGTATCTTGGTTATTTATATCGAATTAAAAAAAATGTATTTTCCTTGTTGTCCAATAAATACAGTATTAACAATTACTATTTTAATAAAAAAAATGGCAAAAACTTGCGTGAGATGGTCTCACGGATTTAGATCCGTGAGACGGAGCCCTTACACAAAGTTTTAAAGGTTTTTTTTTCAGATTTTATTTTTCTTAGGGTTTATATTTGTTTTTTAGGGTTTATTTTGTTTCTTGGGTTTATTTTTAATTGATTTGGGTTTTTAGGATTTTTAGTTTTTTTAGGGTTTATTTTTTATTTTTTGGGTTTATTTTTGTTTTTCGGGTTTATTATTCATGGTTCATGTTTTTAGGGTTTATTTTTATTTCTCCATGGTTCATTATTATTTTTAAATTTATTTTTATGGTTCATGTTCTCAAGACGGAGCCCTTAGAAGGTCCGTCTCACGAATTTAGATCCGTGAGACCGTCTCACAAGAGACTTGCTCTAAAAAAAAACATCCCATCAACTATCATCATTATATTTCATCTCATTTCCAACTACACTCAAAATTTATTCGTATTTCCCCAAGCAAATTTTCACGCTATTATCACCAAAAACTGGGGGGATGGGGGAGGGGAGAATTTATTTCCCCAAACAATTTTTCCAGATATCATCATTTACTTTTTTTCAAAAAATAACCCATCAACTATCATCAAATTTATTCTTAGTTTTCCAAATAATTTCTCACACTATTCACTCAAAAATAAATAGAACGGGATGAAATGAAAGGTCAATCAATATAATTAAATGCTGTTATTGTATGCGTAAAACTTTCTTTTCTTGTTCTTTGAAAAATCTTGAAAAAATCGACGTTTCCATTCGGCTGACAGGTCCTTTGTTGAAGTTGTATTTTCGGCCTTGTATGCCTTATCCTTAGAATTTGCCGTCGGATGATATGGACTTTTATTTTCTTGAATGAGCATTTGCTGTCATGACATGGAGCGGCAAATTCTTGTACAAGATACAAATTAGATGGGTTGAATTGTTGGTTTATCTGCTTGATATTATCTGCAACGAATATTTTGTGAAAAAATATCTGCATTGTTGAAAGCTTTTTACTGAATTCTGATGAAATAAAGGTCTAACCGAAAATAAGATTCATTAGTAATATATGATATATCCATAATCCACTTTAACTATTTCCTTGGGCATTATAATTAGCGGGTCGGGACAACTCTTCGGGCTGAGACATGAAATCCACAACAAAACACGTCCCGTTTGATAATTTTTGTCAAATTTCTCAACGACATGTTTACACACGTGTAATGCGAACCTGAACGAAAATGATCAGTATATTTTAAAAACATGAATAACGATTTGTATAGGTTAATTTTCAACCCGAAAATTATATTTTAATATACTTGATAATTATATAAATTTTAATTATTATACTAACAATCTATTCAATCAACATAAAACTTACAAACGAACAAGTTAATTGTGTTAATTTGGGTTAACAACAAATATATTCAAAATGAGTCAAAAATTAAATATTAAGTTTAAAATTTTAAAAAAATTAATAAATAATTGATCTTTAATAAATTCTACAAAAGCTAGAAATATAAAATTCGTCATAATTTTAATGACACTAATTTTCAAAAGCGTCGCGACTTTAAAGACGCTTAATAGCATCCCTAAATTTAACAAGCGTCACCACATAATGAAGCATTTGATAAAAGCGTCACCACATAATGAAGCATTTGATAAAAGCGTCAGGAAATGAGATTTACCTACGCATAGATCTTGCGTCACGGATAATTTCGTGACATCAAATTTAACAACACAACTATAACGCTTTCAAAAGCGTAGGTAATATACCTTGTGACGCTAATAAGTGTCACCAAGTGAAAATTTTAGTGTCACTAAACACCATTTTTTTTGTAGTGAGTAATCAAAATGAGCAAAAACAAATTTATCAATACGATAACTGGAAACTTAAGGATATGTTGTTGCCTTAATTGAATGTTACAACAAATTCAATCTATATATATATATATATATATATATATAAAAGCAAAATGGTTTCTAAATATGTTTTCCCGCCTAAATGACACTTTCTAAAAAAAATTCCGAATATTTTTATTTTATTTTTTACGTTTTTTGGAATATAAATTAATGTGGTTGACTTTTTAATTTTGGTATACATACTAAAATTAAGGAGAAAACATATATGGAAGCTTAATTTTGGTATCCAATTCAATAATATATCCTCTTCAATTTATTTAAATATGGTTTAAATTAACTAAATAATTATCAAAACAGACTTATGAACCGAAATTAAAGTTGAATATTGATTGCAATCACAATAAATACTGAATCTCTTTTTATGTAGCATGATATAAAATCGGAAACGTGTAAATATTTGGATAAATATGGATCGAATTTATAATATTACTATAAAAATTTATCAAAAATTGCAGTCACAATTTATAATATTACTATAAAAAATTATCAAAATAACAAATCCCTTTCTAAAACTGTAAGACACTTTTTAAAAATTATTTTCGTATTTTTTTATTTTTTCCTTATAATACAGTTATAATTTATCAAGTTAATGACTATTATTGTGAGATAAATTAATTTTTAGAATCTAAATTAATATGGTTGACTTTTAATTTTCGTAGACATACCAAAATTAAGGAAAAAACATGTAAGGAAGTTTAATTTGGATATCCGATATATCTTATTCAATTTAGTTAAATATGGTTTAAATTGGTTATATGGCTACCATAAAAAACTTATGGAAACCGAAAGTAAGGCCAAATCTTGATTGCAATCAAGAATAAATATTGATTCGAAATAAAAAATATTTAAATAATCAGATAATTATGGATTAAATTTATAGTGTTAATATAAAAATATTATTAAAATATATAATTACAATTTATAATATGTAGTTTTCCATAAATGTAGACTGTATTGATTTTATTTATAATAATTGCAATTAAATATTCAAACGATTCAAATTGGTATAAAATCAATCAACAGTGCCATGCATCATTAACCAAATCATATAAATTGATAACGTTTCTTTTTTTTTTTCTTGCATCAATGAGAATATTCCAAAATAATTATTTTAAAACATCTAATCTATATATTACAATTCATGAACCGGTATCTGAAATTGCCATAACTTGAAAAACGAAATGCATTGCCACTAAAACTTCAATTCAATACAAAATGTCATAGAACATAAATAGTAAAATATTATCTACCAAAAAACTACTATTAACACCTACCTAAAAGCTGGAAACTTAACTGAAAAAAGGGACAGTTGAAAATCATAATACGTATTCTCAGAACTTGTACCCATTGCTTCAACAATTTCACAAATACGGCCTAGATACTTATCCATATTTGTGGCAGAAGAAACTTTACGAGAGCATTTGGGTGGTGGAATTTCATCCCTGACCCTCTTATGGCGCCTAATTCACCAGCAGTACTATCCCCAATTCCATTTTTCGTTTGATTTGATTTAGTTACATTATTTGGTTCTACACCTTGCATCTCTTGATCTATGTGTATCATATTTTCTGCTGATTGACTTGATTGAGTTTGACATGACCCAATAGAGTCATTTGGTAGAGATCTTTCTGAAGGTGCCCAAGTATTTTTTTTCCATTTGCATATCCTTCTTTGAACAAAGATGTCAATTCCTCAAAATTTTCAAGTCCTTTGTAGCGAAACTTAATAGCATCAGAATTGACCTATAAAATTATAAAAATAAGTAATTGAAGCCTATACTTATAACAAATGTGTATATTTATGAGTTTTATGATTTAATGCAAAAAACACTTACCTTCAAGTACTCCTCCCACCATTCTTCGATGCAGAGACCGTGTTTTTTACATTATCCCAACTAAGTCCAGTATCTGAATTTATTAGCTTATACCACACTTTCCAATCTTGCTTGGTATTGTCCCAATGATTTTTCAGTTGTTTTTTTTATCATAGTCCAACCCAGTCTTCTGAACGAAATCAGAACAAATTTTGTTCCACCCATCTCTAGTAAAAAAGGTTCCTACTTTACTCCCTTTTGACATTTGCTCACAGCACAATTCAACAAACAATTTGTGTGCATCACTATTCCAAATTGCCTTCGATTTTTCATTTTTCTTAAACAGATGTGCATTTGGATTAAGTTCCATATCTTCATTAACAAACATAAAAAGAAAATCAAACAATGATACTGGAAAATAATAATTCCATTTGGAATATGGAAAAATGATGGCATATAATATAGCAATACATATGTACTGAAAACATATCAAATCATTAATAATCTAGCTCCTACTAGAAACCAACATACTGCATATATATCCAACAATATTAAAGTTGCAAGAATAATAACACATATTTAATTAAGGGGCATCAGACATCAGACGTAGGGAGATGTTTCAATACAAGAATGTTTTCTAGAGTTGTATGAAGATGTCTGATTCAATTAAGTACAAACAATATGATCAGACTAAAAACTCGAAAAATCATGCTCGTAAAAATCCAACATACAAAGCCCTACTTAACATCACCAGATAAATCACTTAACGACACAAATATTTCTTCGATTAGAAAATTCTTTGTCCTATTTCAAAAGTCTGATAAAGAAACTTTTGAAACAAATCAGGGATATAAAGAAGAGAGAATTACCCAAATCAATTGCAGAAAAATATAAAAAGTTCCTTCAAATCTTCTGAGAATTTTTGCCACGATTTTTTTTTCCAGAATGAAGAACACGTCTGTTCTTGAAGAAACCGCAGAACTCTGAAGAATTTTTCACTGTAGATATATATTAGGTTGAGGTTAATAGTGGTAATTTAACTAGAAAGAGAGAGGATAAAATAGGAAAATAACAAAATCTTAATAACCTCCAAAGAAAAGTGCGGGAAATGGATGTGAAATGGGTTCTCAAAAGCTGCATTTTCCCACTTCTTTAAAATGGACTTTTTGGAATGTGACTTTTTCCAAAAGTCCATTCAATATAAACCACCAAACATCCTAAAAAATCTCAAATGGACTTTTGAGTCTAAAAGCCCATTTGAAAAGTGCTTCCAAATAAGTACTATATCTATAAACACGGACTAGTTGCATTCAATTACTAATCTAGGATTTGACCTTTACAACATAAGTTATGATTGTAGTTGCTATTTTTTTCTTTATACAAACATAAGTTGTATATTTTATTAATTACAATATATACATGGATACAAGTTCTTTTAGTCAATTGAAATTAATCCAAGCAGAGTACAAACTTTCAAACAAGAAGAAATGAGGAATATAAAAGAAAATCTAGACAAATATTAGAGATCATTAAAACACCACATCTAGCTTAGTGGATTGAGAATCTTGGTTTGATGAGTGGACACTATATCCATGCACTGTACTCCTTCCAGATCTCCTAATCTTTCAAAAATCTAATGATGAAATCCGAAATGAGACCCTAAAAGCGCAAATCTCCTCGTACTTAAAAAGACGATAGACCAAAAAAAGAAAACAACAAACTCCCCCAAAGGGAAGAAACAACTTCGACAAAGGGAAGAAAACGTTTTTATCGACGAGTTAATATGTATGACTTTCTCACTTATCCCTACTCACTCTACTAATACATTACTTTTATTCTTGTCCAATCCAAGTCTCTACCATCAAACACATCTCCCTAAAAAATAACCAAACAACTTTTTTGTTTAATTTTTCAAAAATATCTGGTTATTGTCTACAAACCAACTTCTTATTTAAAAACCTCAAAGCTCATCTCCCATAGGTTCAAGGTTTTTCTCTCATCCTTTTCCCCAGGAAACCTCTAAAAAAACTCCACTAAGTGGAAATCGAAAACTTTGATCGAGTAAGTGGAGAAAAAGCAGAAAGAGTGAATGGATATGAAAACCAGTTAACATTCTTGAGGTGCATGCACTAACTCACTAACTGATGTCGACATTCAATTATTGAGTGAGTAAACAAAAATTTTCCAAAAGAGGGATCTGGTTATGGAAACTGTCATTGGGCCCCAGAATTATTAGCCACACAGAAAAAACGGTAATAGAATATATAAGATGTGGGACAATATTGGTCCAAGAAATATGGGGGCATCTGTATGGGGGCATCTGTTGGATAAGTTGTGCTCCAAGAAATATGGGGGCATCTGTATCAAAAAAAATAAAAAAATAAAAGGCAAATCTGGATTCTCAAAAAAGGCAAATAGACAAAGATGGAAATAAACATACACATAATAGGACCCAGGGCCGTCTAGCTCTTATTCTCTGCTTTATAATTGCTTAATGCACTAATGATTTTGGGTTTCAAAATATATTATTTTAATGATTCATCTTGTATTTTGTTTATTTTTATTTATTGTGCATATTTATGAGATCAATAGCAGAACTAGAGGAGGCCAATATTTTTGTTTTTAATAGCTTATATCATCAAGAAACAAAAAAATTAGAGTTCATATGATTATTTTTTTTTGGAGTTTTCTTCCGGTTCATCTTAATTTCGTGTGTTTACTTCGTCTTGTATGAGATAAATATGTATTATTAACTATTTAGAAAAAAATGCTTTTTTCATCTTAATTACTACGTGTAATTGATGAGTTCCAAGAATAAAATTCAGTCATTCATACACTACCAAAAAACAAATGTGTTTAGTGACGCTAAAATTTTCACTTGATGAAGTTTATTAGCGTCACAACATACATTACTTATGCTTTTGAAAGCGTCATGAGTTGCGTTGTTAAACTTGGTGTCATGAAAATATCCGTGACGCAAGATCTGTGCGTAGGTAAAATTAATTTACTGACGTTTTTATCAAATGTGTCATTATGTGTGCCACTACTTCAGTCACAATTACTAAAGATTTAATATATTTTAAATGAATCTTTGCTGACGCTAAAAGCGTTGTTAAATTTAGTGACGCTATTAAACGTTTTTAAAGTCGCGACGCTTTTGAAAATTAGTGTCATTCAAATTGTGACGAATTTTACATTTCTTGTTTTTGTAAAATTTATTAAAGATCAATTATTTATTATTTTTTTTAAAATTCGAACTTAATATTTAATTTTTGACTCATTTTGAATATATATTTGTTGTCCGCCAATTATACACCACATGGTCTCTTTTATTATAACTCTTGATATCTTCCTCTATACTTCAATCTTTCGATGTGGGATAGATATTCTAATATTTTACTTTGTGATGCTTTTTAATAAATGTCGTCATTTTAATGACAAACAATAAAACTGTAAGTAAATTCTAAAAATTTGGCGACAAATAAAAAGTGCATAAGTAAAATAGAAAGTGTCATCAATTTTGTGACAGTTTTTAATACGTGTCGTCATTTTAAGGACACAAACAATAAAAGTCTAAGTAAATTTTAAATATTTGGCGACAATTAAAAAAATGTGTAAGTAAAATAGAAATTGTCATCAGTTTTATGACGTTTTTTACTAGGCGTTGTCATTTTAAGGACACAAATAAAAAAGTGTAATTAAATTCTATAATTTATCGTGACACTTATAAAATAAAGTTGGAAATGTTATTAAGATAATGACACTTCAATAAAAGTGTCATTAAATTGACTAAAATGCTAACGCTTTCTAGTAAGTGCCACTAATTTTTATAATTTACATTATTTTTTAAAAAATATTATTAAATACTTATTTATAATAATGCTTTTTGGTAGCGTCATTAAATTTGTATTGGGATAATTCATTTTTCTTGTAGTGATATATTTTTATGAAAACACATATATATCGGAAATGTGTAAGCGAAGATTAGAATCCGTGACTATTGATCAGGTTCCAATGGGGTGCTTCAGGGTCCACTGTGGTAAGAAAAAAAAAAAAGATTTCTATTTTGTTTGGTATGAATTGATGTTACCCACTCTATGTGGTCCTACCAAATTGAGATTTTAGCTTTTTAGGATGATATTGATGAGTTCCGTTCTTATCAATAAATTAAAGAAAATGTATGCATGTCGACAGATATTTAGGGCCTGTTTGTTTATGTTTCCATGGTCCATTTCCAGTTTCTGGAGTTGGAAATAGAATTTTGAGAATTTATTGGTTTTCGTGTGAAAATTGGGATTGTGTTTGGATGAATGAATTGAAATGTGTTTTATGTAGAGTTGGAAATGAGATTGTGTTTGGTTTGAGTAGTTTTGAAATATTATTTTATGTATATAATAATTGAAAAGTTGGTAATGGTGGGGTTCACTTCAATATTTTAATTTGAATATATAATATTATATTTGTAAGATTAAGTTGGTGGGTCCCATTAGATAGTTATAATTTAAAAATAGTAATATTTTAAGTAGATAAAGTTGATAATGGTGGGTCCCACATATATAATTGGGTTAAAATATGAGAATAGTGATTGATAAGTAATGATGAGTGATGTAGGGTAGTGTATAGGTTTGAGAATAGAAATTATAGGTTTGAGATGTTGTTTTATGTGAAAAATAGAAAATGAAAATGATGATTTCCATTGGAAATTTTATGAACAAACATGATTCCACTTTTATGTATAGTTGGAAACTGGAAAGAGGCCATTGGAAACATAAACAAATAAGGCCTTATATTTGGGTAGTCGATGTTACCCATTTGAATTTTTATATTATTTCTAAGTAAATTGCTAAAACGGGAAGAAAATTTAGCCCATGACAAACGTATGTATACATAATCCGTAGTCGTGAGTTTAGGCAAGGAAAAAAAATTGTTTATGTCTAAAACAAAAATAAATTGACATAATTAAGAATGTTTGGCTAAACTTATTTAAAAAAAGTTTAAAAGCTTTTCTATATTTAATTATAAGATGTTTTAATTTAGATCTTATAAGATATATTAGGTCTTATTTTGAAAATAAGTTGTTGAAGTATTTAAAGAAAATAAGATGATAGAGCATATAAGATGTTAGTAATAACATATTTACAATTAAAAAATAGTCAAAATCAAAAGAGATTGTTAAAGTAAGACCTTATTTTGAAAAATAAGTTGGGTCTCCCTACCTTTTTTAAAAACGGCTTATAAATTCATCAGATTTTTACAAATTTATAAGATATTTTTTAAAAAAAATTACCAAACACTTTTTAAAAACTTATTTTCAAGAACTTGTAAACTTAGCCAAAAGGCCCAAAACACACACTAACTGTTAATAATGTAGTAATAAAAGTGAAGGCATCAATGACCAACTTAAGTTATCTGTACCAACCACGTTGCACACTCAAACTAATTACTATGTCTCAATTAATTTATAGGTTGTTGCGTCCCTCATAATAACAAGAAGTTACTAGTAATTAGTAATATTGAAATATTGACATTGATTCATTGATTTCGTCTTTTAGTCTAATCTCAGGCCCTGGTTCACCTTCTGTGTACGAATTTAGGCACCTTGATCTTGAGTCCCATGATCACAATTTCCATGAAATTTTTAGTTGCATTAATATTTATTTGTTTGGTACATGAAATTCATAGTTACACCACTTGTAACTAATTTCTTATTCTTAGGCAACGAACAGATTGCCAGATTGGTATTTCCCTTTCATTCGAAAGCATATATACTTGTATCCACTAAATTCTTTTTAGTATATACACTTCATGCTTCCAATATTACAATATATCAATCACTAATTTGACATTATTAAGTAAAAAGTGTCGCCAAATTTGATGGCATGAAACTTATATTTAATTATAATGGTAAGTGCATATCATATAAATTTAGGAGAAAAATACATAACATTTATTTTTAAATAGACCCCTATCACATAATTAATATTATCACAAATTCAATTCGAATTCTATATTGCAACAAGTATTTCACCTTCTATTGCAATAAACGTACAAAAAAGCCTAGCTACCTAGTAATATGAGAAATGAAAGATTCCAACTCCAACCGAGTTGAACCACCTTCCGCCACCGCCTCCCTGATGGCACTACCCAACTCCGCTGCCCTCTTTCTCACCTCCACCCCTTCTTCCGATGCCATCAGCCTTCTCACAACACTCTCAACAACTGAAGACTTCACAATCTCATCCTTATGATCCCAGTTCCTCACAACTATACCGATTCTCAATATTTTCGTTACCAAAACGGCGTTTCTAGGCTGGTCAGAGTGCATCGGCCAGGCGGCGATCGGCACACCCATCGATATACTCTCCATGCAAGAATTCCAACCACAATGGCTCATAAATCCACCAATAGCGCAATGCCCCAAAATCTTCAACTGTGGTGCCCAATCTCTCACAATAATCCCCCTTTCTTTAACTCTCTCCTCAAACCCTTTTGGCAATATTTCAATTTTTTTCACATTATTATTATTATTATTATTATTCCCACTAAAAACATCCCCACTATCGGCGTCTCTCAGAACCCAAATAAATTTTTGCTCACTTCTCTCCAATCCCATCGCCAGCTCCTGGATTTGTTTATCCGACAATGTTGTCGTCGTCCCAAAAGAAACGAAAATGACAGAGTTCGGGCCCAGCCCGTCAAGCCATTCTAAGCATGGGCCGGCCCGAGAGCCCGATTCTATAATATTATCCACCGGATTAAACGGCCCGAGAGCCCATTGTTTCTTGTTCCCACTAATCTCCGGTTTCTCCAACAGCTCGAGAAACGGGCTTTCCACCACCCTGCATGTGTTGTAAATCCGGCCCGAATTCAGCTTCATGTAGTCATGCTGACGCCCAACAAATTTCACGAATTCAGGGGTAAAACATCCCTCCAGGGACGGTAAATTTTCCAGGATATCATTTTCGACGTCGAAAGGCCTTTCCAGGTTTTCCCATAAAAAAAAGAAAATAGTAAAAGCCGACACGCTGTGAAAAGTGTATCCCTCAGCATTTGGAAATTCTAAAAAATCTTGAATCACTGATCCCATTAGGGAATCGTAAATTACGACGACCCGTCTTTTCGCGGAGCAGAGACGGCGTAAAATTTCGCCGACGGGCCGACGGAGGGATGACGTGGCGTCGAATAACGGCTGGAGATGCGAAGGGAACTGGGTGGGTGCATTGGGGTCGGGTGCAGGGGATTGGAAAGAAAGCGATGGGAGCTCGTGGAAAATGAGGTTGGAATAATTGATGGATAGTGGGTCCCAGCCTTGGATCCGCCGCCGGGCCTGGCGGTTATGGGTGGTGGTGCCGACGAAGTGGACGGGGATGTTGTGGGCGGAGATGAGGCGGGAGAGGTGGAGGAGCTGGTTGAGATGGCCTTGAAGAGGGAAGGGGACCATAAGCACTGCTATGTCTTCTAATTGGCCATTGGAGCTCGCCATTGGAGATGGAGAGTGGAAATTAAAATGATGTTTGTAATGTGAGTGTTAACAAATTAGTGTGTTATTTATGTGTGCGTAAGTACTGCCATAACCCACATGGATATATATGCAAATATTGTTGCTTTGTACGTAGTGCGCATGACCTATATTTTTGCCTATTATGAAAGTGAAATTTTTATGGATCTTCCTGATTAATTTAGAGTTTTTCAGAAAATTAAATTTTGGAGGGGGGCGGGGGGGGGGAGGGTTTTGGTACATTATATAAAAGGCTAGAATGCAAATTTATCCTATGGCTATCAATAATAGTCCTACAGAAATCACAAGTTATAAAAAAAATTTGTAACTTTTAGAGAACTCTCTATTTTAGTTATTTGGCTGTCGAGAGTTGGAAAACTTTCTGGAAAATCCACGTATCTATATTTTTGGTCAAACCTGCTGATTTGGAAATTAATTCATTTATGCGGACATGATGGTGATCGAATAGTATCCTTAGAGTCCCTGTCAATACTAGGAGTATCAATCAAATCTTGTCCCCTATACGCGTATCGAGTTATGACAAGGGTATTACACGAATCTGTACGACACATTTATCTATTCGTGTCAAGATACACAACCCAAACATGACACATTTAATTATATGATAACCTGACATGACACAAAATACGTATATAATTTAAAAAAGATATGCAATTAGTGCGAGACCAAGAAAATGTTCACAAAAAAAGAAGCTAGAATTATAAATAAAATACCTTAAATTAGTATAACATACATTTAATAATTTGTCCAGCATCATATAACCAACTAAAGCATCATAAAATATGAAAACAACATTTCTACTATACAACTAAATGAATTACATAAGTCAATCAGGTTAACACGTGGGTCAACCTGACCTGGCCTATTTTCTTCTCGTGTTAATCACGTCTGACTCGAAATTGACCAAACCCGCGAAAGGTTGTACATGTATTTATTAAATTCGTGTTAAGTTTATGTCGAATTATTGTCTTGTATCACAAATTGCAACCCTTAGACAACACTTGCAATAACATGTGCCAGGCTAATGATATTTATTTAATTATTTGGTAGATGCTATTCGAAAACTCCTTTTTTTTATATTTTGTATAGAGAATGTCGGCAATAATCTATTAATTACTAATATTAATTTGATGTTCATGATTAATATAGCCTTATTACTAGGGATTAGAAACAGGTTGATATTGATCTGCAACTTGTTGCATATATTAAACTATTGTGTTAGGTGGAGCATATATTAAACTAAGGTGCTAGATTTATTGATTAATTTGATAATCATATCATGATTGATATAACCTTATTACTTGGGATTAGGAACAACCTGATATTCTGCAACTTGGAGCATATATTAAACTAATGTGTTAGGTGGAGCATGTGACGTTTGTTGTTTGTTTAGATTCATTTTGTACGTTTTACATTGTAGTTGGATTTAAAAGAAAAGGAAAAGTTTATCAAGAAAAAAAAGGAAAAGGAAAAAAAGTATTGAAGCCTTTAATCACTTTTAATTTCATGTTTCAATTTGAAATAAATTTCGAGCACAATTGACTACAGTGAAATCGTAAATGAAATAAATACAAGAGAATACTTAAATGAAATAATATTATAAGACGAATACTTAAATGCAATAAATGTTATAATACTGTATTTTTCAGTTTTTTTGAAATTTATGTCTTTCCTTCAAACCACTACTCTCAACTTATTAAAAAAAATACAATAAATATAAGATGAGTACTTAAATGAAATAATTTGAAATAAATGTTCATGCACTATATATATTTTTTTGTATTTTTATTTTCCAATTATATGCCTAAGTTTCTGTATATATCCGAACCCAATATTGACCTTTTTTTTAAATCCGGCCCCGTTATTTTAAAACTCGAACCCAATCCTAGTCATTATTTGTAATATTCGTGGTTACTGGGCTAACTCGTAGTTAAAATCCAATACTCACTTAAACAAAATTTTGTCGATTGCCATGGGTATTGTCCATGCATTGGGTAAACTGTTTACTTCTTGAATACTTAAATGGGCTCGGACAGTCCTTGCACTATTGGCAATTGGATTAGAGACGAACAATTTAAAATTATTGAGACAAAAAACTAAATCGGGCTCAAGATGTTACCGGAAATTTTTTCATTAATTGTCTCACCAATTAAGTTGCTTAACCTGGTAATTATGCAATATTTGCAAGTTAACTAGTTGATAACGCCGGGTGCATTTGATTGGATAGAAGATTCAATTACGATAAAAATTATGATCATACACATGCATAATTTTAAGTTTGATTTTCAGACTTAATTTCTTGCATACACATTCATTACACTACAACATAAATAATATTAGGTAACACAAAATTGTAGCATTTTTTACATAAAACACATTATGTAATACATGTTTGTAACACTTTTATATTATAATATTTATATAACACTTTTATAGCACTTTATAAATATGTAATACTCCTTTCAAAAAATAAATAAATATGTAATACTTATTTGTAACAGTTTCAAATAAGCAGTAGTTTTTAAGTATCACTTTTTTTGTTGTTATTGTTTTGGTAACAGAAATAAGTATCACTTTAATTAAATAACACCCCATGTAACACTATATTTAACTACTTGTAACACTTTATTGGCTATATTTGGGTAACACAAATTATATCGTTTTAATTAAATAATGCAAATGACTTATTTAGCTAATTGATATCCCAAAATTAGGTAAAGATAAAAGCAATATTTTTTTCTTAATTTTTTTTTCATATTTTAGTAATATTAATATATAAATATTCATAAATGAGAAATTCATAGATTTTAACCCTTTATTTTGCCTCCTTATTGTATAAGAGATTTAAGTTAGTTTACTTATAGCATTAACATAATTTAAAATTTCATAAATAAAATATATTGATTATTTATTTGTAAATTTTTTAACTTATTGCTATTAATTCTATTGCATGGAGTATATATGTAAGTGATACATAATCAATTGCTAAATGTTATATGACATTACAAAAAACTTATAAAATACCCACAGATTTTATCGATGGAAAACCATTTATAGGCATTACCGAAGGTTTTATATTTTTCTTTTAGCTTTTTTAAAAAAACATTTAACAATATAATTAATTCTTTCGGAACATCCACGAAAAATCCCTAGGTAAATTATTATTCTTATTTAATATTTTTAATTTTACCAACGGAAACTAATTTCGTTGGTAACCCGCCCTTTTTTAAAAAATAATTATCAACGAAAATTGATGTCTTCGGTAATTACTTATGAATTTTTTCATCGATAAATTAATTTTTTATTTCTATACTTCGTTTTATTTTTACCAATGCAAAATCATTTCGTTGATAAACTTATTTGATATTTTTATTTTATTGTTTTTATTATGTTCTTTAATATATAATTAATATAATTTCTAATATATAATATATGATTTAAATTTATATTTATAGTGTATAATATAATTTTAATATATATAGTATATAATATAATTTTTTAATATATATAAGCATATGTATGTGCATATATAAAAATCAAAGCAAAAACTGCAATAAGAATCAACTTAGCCCAGTGGCAATATGTGCCAAGAAAAGTACCACAGAAAAATGTTACATTTTGCCAAAAAAAAAGGTGTTATATTTTGACAAAAAGGTGCTACATTAGACTCATATGTAACATATTATAATTATTTTTTTAAAGTATCACAATAGATGAGTACTTAATGTAACACTCATAATAAGTGTCACTAAAGCTATTAAAAGTGATACCGTAGACTATGTTTGATAAATGATTTTATCATGATTTTGATGATTTTGTTTTTATACCAAAACAATGGTTTTAAAGGTTGTCCAAATACTCCTAAATAATTTAAAATGGTTTAATATTTTCCGGAGTATTTCTTCAAGTTTTATTTTCGACAAAAATTGGACAACACAGTTAATGATTTTGTATCAATGGGTTTTTACATCCAAACTATGTGTTCAAATGTTGTCTAAATACTCCCGATCGGTCTAAAATGTTTTCACTATTTTTCGGAGTATTTCTTGAAGTTTATTTTCGATATAAAATTGGACAACACTTTTGTTTTAAGGTCAACCGGTCGCCCTATAGGGCAACCCGTACCTGAAAATTGTGCAAAACAGAAAACTTCATGTTTGCAGAAAATGGTGAGGGTGACCGGTCACCCTATAGGGCGACCGGTGACGTCGACCGGTCGACCTATAGGGCGACCGGTACCTGAAGGTTGGTTCAAATTTGCAAACTTCTCCGTTTTGATTTTTTGAAGAGGGCAACCGGTTGGACCCTAGGGTGACCGGTCGCCCTGTGTAAAAATGTGTTCTTATTTTCAAACGTCTATTTGTGTGCGACTGGTCGCCCTATGGTTTGACAGCAAAATTCTAACCGTTGTGCAGCAGACATCTTTTCCCTAAATTGTGGAATTGATTTCTAACAGCTATAATCTTGATTTTAATTGCAATATTTTTTTGTAGATATCAGATTCCAAGAGGAGCCTATCAAGTATCAATCATCTCCTATAAATAGAGGAAGATTTGAAGCACAACAACGAGAGAGAACAACACAACACAACAAGATATTCTCAAGCAAACACTTGGTCTTCTATTGTCATTATTCTTGTTGTAATTTGCCTAGCTTATCACTTTCACATCCTTGAGGTCTAGGCTATTCTTGATTACACTTGCACTTTATTGTATAATTCATTATCGAGTTGTAATCTTGAATTTTTTGGTTATCATTCAACACAAGATATCCTTGTGAGAGGTAAGAACACACTTGGGTGATCTAGGTGTTAGGTGTAAGAAGATTGTGGTAATCTTCTTGTTGAGGTGTTGAAGAATTTGGTATTCTTCAAGGTTGAAGATTGTGGTAATCTTCACAAGGTGCCGTTGGAGATTGTGGTAATCTTCAAGAGAGATTGTGGTAATCTCAAAGGTGGTGTTCAAGAAGAGTGTGGTGCTCTTCAAGGTGTCGTTGTAAGTTGGTGTTGTATTAATTTTGGTAATTAATAAAATCTTTTTTTCTTTTTGAAATCCATCCCGGATATACTGGGGTGGTAGAGGATTAGGCCCTAGGTGGGTTGAACCTCTATAAATTGACGTGTGTTGTTTACATTCCGCACCTTAATTATTGTCTTTGAGCTTTCGGTTTGAAAAAGAGGGTAAAATCGAAAAGATGGAGATAATCTATTCACCCCCCTCTAGATTATCGTAGCCGCTTGGACTTACAAGTGGTATCAGAGCCAAACTCTTTGGGAAGCTTGTTTCACATCGCGAGTGAAGGAACAATCGTCGGCTACGAACGAAGCTCAACTTTCCGGCACCTCCACCACCAAGCCACCACTATTTGATTCCAAAAATTTTATATTTTGGAGAGAAAGAATGAAATGTTATTTACAAGGTTGCGGGTTCGATATTTGGAACATCGTCATAAATGAAGAATCCATTCCGATGAAAGACACACCACACACCTCCAAAGGCTTCAAAGAGCTCAATGATGAAGAGAAGAAAATCATCTCCTTAAATGGTAAAGCTCTCAATATTTTGTATTGTTCGTTTACTAATTTGAAATATGAACATATTGTAGGAATTCGATCGGCACATGAAGTATGGCAAAAATTAGAAGCCATTTATGGAGTATATGCTAATGAAAGGAGTCAAACAAAAGCATCTACTTCTCAAAGGGATACAAGTTCAAATCTAAGGAACAAGTCTTTTACAACTTCCAACTATGAAGTAGTCGAACAATGTTTTATGGGCATCAAAGAAGAAAACGAGGTATGTCTTAAACCCTCTACTTCCTATGATATTGTTATTCAAAATGATTATAGTGATTTGCAAAATGATTTTGATGATCTTCAAAATGAATTCCAAAATTTACTTGTTAAGTAAAAAAATTTGAAAAAGGAATTCAATGCTTTGAAAAATGAAAAGGATAGTTTATTTACTTCCTATGAATCACTATCATGTGCTCACACCACCACACTTGACAAGGTTAGAAACCTTGAAAAAAAATAGTACTCTTGTTGAGGATATTAATTGCATGAAAAATGATTTATCAAAATCCAACTTGAGTACCAATAAATTGCCCAATGTTGTGAATGTTTATGATTGTGATAATTTGAAGAGTAAACTTGATCATGAGCCTAATGGTATAAATCATATGAAAAGGAATCGAGTTCCTATGCATATTAGTGATGTTACTTGCTTTTATTGCGGTAAGAAGGGTCATACGGTAAATACTTGTCGGGCTAGAAATAGCTCTAATTATTGTTGGAGACCTAAAAGTCTCAAGACTAATCCCAAAGGACCCAAGCACTTGAGGGTACCACAAAACAATGTCATTTTAGGTACTCGGCGGATTAATAATCGAAGAAAATTCATGCCGCCAAGGAGACATCAAATGAACATCTCATTTGATCAAAGAAGGAGAAAACATTTTCAACGAAGTAAATTTCCAAGAAGAGGATATAATCAAAAATGGGAAGAACATAATCCTTGGAAATGGCAAAGACATCATCAACAAGATGATTTTCCAAGAGAGAGACATTATCAACAATGGGGAGGACATAATCCTTGGAAATGGAGCAATAGGAAGAGTTATCATCAATAAAATAACTTTCAAAGGGGAAGATACCATCAACAATGGGAACGGCACAACCCATGGAAATGGCGAAATTGGTAAACCGTATCTCCCTATTTAAATATGCATCTTGTTTTCTTTGTGCATGTTTTTATTTGTGTCTAAATTGCAAAATGGGTTTTCATATTTCTTAAAAATTTAGGTCTTCAATATATTTGTGAGTTTCAATTTTTTTTTTAAAAGAAGACCTTGCATGATGTTTTTAAAAACTCTTGAGCATTTGCTTTATCTATTGTGTTTTATAATCTCCTATGGATTCTCTTGGCACAAGCATACTTATGACATACATTGTTTTTATCCTACACTTGTATCATGTTGCTTTGTGCTAGAGTTGTTTAAGATATATGTAGGATATATATTTCGTCATTCTCTTCAAGAGATGTTTTAACTATCGAGGTACGCTCATCATTGGTATATCTTATAGACTCGATAATTTTTTGTCATATGCCTATGTGCTTATACAAGTGCCATTAAGAGGATGTTTTGATTTTTGAAAAGACATTATTTGACATAGCTTGTTTTATCCAAGAGTTGTAAAGGATTATATTTTGTTGATAAAACAATTGATCTACAAAGTTATGCATTTTATTGCTCATATAAATGCTACTATTCTTGGAAACTTATGTCAAACCTCTTGTTCATATGATTCTTGTAAATGAGGTCTCAACTACGTGCTCTCTTATTGTCTAATTTCAAAAGAGACCTTATGTAGCTTTCTTAAGCTTATTTGAACTTGAATGATTTATTAGACTCTTGATGATGCATAGTATGTGGTGCTTAAAATAGTGTATCTATTATTCGATATTACTATGCTCGTGTGCAAAATATCTTGTTAAGATTTTGCAGAAATTTGTGATATTTCGCAACAAGTTTGATGAACAAGACAAGGTTAGTAGCTCAATGATATTGTCAAGAAGAAGGTAATGATTTTGTTGTAATATTTGCACTCATAGCACATTTAGAAGTTATTTGCACTTTACTTGCCCATTCTTGTTTTGAGAAAATTTCAAGCTTTACCAAATGAATGTTAAATCCAATTTTCTAAATGGTTTTATTCAAATAGAAGTCTATCGGAGTTTAAAATTTTTAGGCCAAATGATTTTTATAAAAAGGCCTTGTACGGTTGATACAAGTACCCCGTATATGGTTTGATAGACTTAGCTATTTTTGCAAAATAATTTTACAAAAGGTAAAGTTGATACTACACTTCTTATTTTGTAAAAGGGCAAGGTTGTTTACTTGTGCGAATTTATGTTGATAATATTTTTGGTGCTACTAATGAATATTTGTGCAAGATATTTTTCCAAGTCAATGCAAGGTGAACCTAAGATGATCATGATGAGGGAAGCTCAAATTTGATCATTGGAATTCAAGTTCAACAATGCCAAGAAGGTGATTATATTCCACACTCAAAAGAAGAAGTGAGACATTGAAGAAGAAAGAACCATTTCAACCTATATGGCCACAAATGTGAAAATTGACAAAGGTTGAGGTAGGCATGATTGACAAACGAATTCGAGGTATGTTTACTCATTTATTACTCCTTAGACTCGACATTCTATATGCCTTACGTCTATATGCTCGACTTCAAAAACAATCCCAACGAATCTCATTAAAGTGCCGTTAAATGAGATTTTCAAAGGCACTTCTTCTTATGACTTGTTCATCCAAAGTTTTAAAACGTTATTATTTTTCGGGATAACAAGTCCGGTGATAATGATTTTTCAAAATATGGTTCGTCATAATCGAACTAAACATATTGAGATTCAATATCTTTTTCTAAGGGATTGCATGTTTAACAAAAACTTGAGATGTGTTTAATTCCGTCTCAAGTATAACTCGCGGACATTTTAATCGTTCACCGTCGAGTATTTTATTCCATTTCGAGCTTGATTATGACATAATGTGTATTGAATGAGGTCTACGTTTCCATTTTGCATGTTTTTGAAACTTAGGGGCGAAAAATCGAATTTTTGGATCAAATTTCGGACTTTTCAAAACTGGACTGAACAGTGGGCTGCCTGGGGAGAGGTCGACCGGTCGCCCACTAGCTCGACCGGTCGCCTATACTCTGGACCGGTCGCCCATAGCTATTTTTGTGTTAAAAATGGTTATGTTCTAACTCTCAGCCATTTTGGCCCTTTTGACTCATATTTCGACCCCTTTGACATTTGCACACACATTTCACTCCAAATGAGTTTTGTTGCATAAATTTCATATTTTGGGGATTACCTAGCTCGATTATCATCATCATTGCTCGTCTTTACTGATTGAATGGTAAGAATTCTACTCCTTTATCTCAATTGGGTGGAACCCTTGAGAAAACTATGTATTGATTTTTGTTGGAATTCTTGCATATTTACGTTGTGAATAATGATTGTTGTTGGATGATATTTGTAAATTTGCTTTTGGTGATGAAAAACTTGGCTTGATTACATTTACAAGGGCTATATACATAGTTTTTATTTTTTGACGCCCGCCAAGTGTTTGATAAAACGTTTAAATGAAAAACTCATCACCTACATGATTCACTCGATTTCAAAAGTCTTATATATTTATAGAGATCATGTTTTGCAAATCAAATGAGTTTTCATAAGCTTCTTCAAGTCGTATGATCGACTTTTCCCTCCCATTTGGCCTCTAAGTTTCATTGTTCAAATAGCTCGATACATCGGTTTAGTTGCCCACTTTGATATGATTATATGATGTTTTTATCGTGCTAAAATTCTTTTTGATGGTTCCAAAGGGGGAGAAACAGGTTATAAGCTTATTAGCTCATAAAAGCTAAAATAAGCTCGAGAAAGAAGTTATAAGCTATGGCTTCTAAAAGCCATATGTTGTGGATTATATTTAGTCCATTTGTTGTATTATGGACTTATATACTTGTATAATGATGTTTTCTTGACAGGGGGAGCTTATAAGCTCTTGTACTTAAGACCAATATGTAAAAGCTAAGCTTTTAGCTTGTGGATGACTGCTTTTACATTACTCTTGTTGTGCATATTGACAGGGGGAGCTTTTGCTATATATGTTTCATATCTCTACTCCCATCCATGTGATTATATTGCGTGGAATGTTGTTGCTCACAACGGATAGTTCCTTTTAACCGGTAAAATTATTATTTTTTTCAAAATCGACCTCGTTAAAATTGTTTTGGTTTGTAATCATCAAAAATGGGGAGATTGTTTGATAAATGATTTTATCATGATTTTGATGATTTTGTTTTTATACCAAAACAATGGTTTTAAAGGTTTTCCAAATACTCCTAAATGATTTAAAATGGTTTAATATTTTCCGGAGTATTTCTTCAAGTTTTATTTTCGACAAAAATTGGACAACACAGTTAATGATTTTGTATCAATGGGTTTTTACATCCAAACTATGTGTTCAAATGTTGTCTAAATACTCCCGATCGGTCTAAAATGTTTTCACTATTTTTCGGAGTATTTCTTGAAGTTTATTTTCGATATAAAATTGGACAACACTTTTGTTTTAAGGTCAACCGGTCGCCCTATAGGGCAACCCGTACCTGAAAGTTGTGTAAAATAGAAAACTTCATGTTTGCAGAAAATGGTGAGGGTGACCGGTCACCCTATAAGGCGACCGGTGACGTCGACCGGTCGACCTATAGGGCGACCGGTACCTGAAGGTTGGTTCAAATTTGCAAACTTCTCTGTTTCGATTTTTTGAAGAGGGCAACCGGTTGGATCCTAGGGTGACCGGTCGGACCCTCCGTCGACCGGTCGCCCTGTGTAAAAATGTGTTCTTATTTTCAAACGTCTATTTGTGCGCGACCGGTCGCCCTATGGTTTGACAGCAAAATTCTAACCGTTGTGCAACAGACATCTTTTCCCTAAATTGTGGAATTGATTTCTAACAGCTATAATCTTGATTTTAATTGCAATTTTTTTGTAGATATTAGATTCCAAGAGGAGCCTATCAAGTATCAATCATCTCCTATAAATAGAGGAAGATTTGAAGCACAACAACGAGAGAGAACAACACAACACAACAAGATATTCTCAAACAAACACTTGGTCTTCTATTGTCATTATTCTTGTTGTAATTTGCCTAGCTTATCACTTTCACATCTTTGAGGTCTAGGCTATTCTTGATTACACTTGCACTTAATTGTATAATTCATTATCGAGTTGTAATCTTGAATTTTTGGGTTATCATTCAACACAAGATATCCTTGTGAGTGTTCTTATGGTAAGAACACACTTGGGTGATCTAGGTGTTAGGTGTAAGAAGATTGTGGTAATCTTCTTGTTGAGGTGTTGAAGAATTTGGTATTCTTCAAGGTTGAAGATTGTGGTAATCTTCACAAGGTGCCGTTGGAGATTGTGGTAATCTTCAAGAGAGATTGTGGTAATCTCAAAGGTGGTGTTCAAGAAGAGTGTGGTGCTCTTCAAGGTGTCGTTGTAAGTTGGTGTTGTATTAATTTTGGTAATTAATAAAATCTTTTTTTCTTTTTGAAATTCATCCCGAATATACTGGGGTGGTAGAGGATTAGGCCCTAGGTGGGTTGAACCTCTATAAATTGACGTGTGTTGTTTACATTCCGCACCTTAATTATTGTCTTTGAGCTTTCGGTTTGAAAAAAAAGGTAAAATCGAAAAGATGGAGATAATCTATTCACCCCCCCTCTAGATTATCGTAGCCGCTTGGACTTACAAGTTGTATCAGAGCCAAACTCTTTGGGAAGCTCGTTTCACATCGCGAGTGAAGAGGAACGATCGTCGGCTACGAACGAAGCTCAACTTTCCGGCACCTCCACCACCAAGCCACCTCAACATTGCGCTTCATATTTCAGTCTGTAAAAAAAAAAATACAAAAGGCGCAATAGATTCATGCGCTTACTTTAGAAAGCTCAATAGGTTGTTGCGCCTACACTTAAATGCACAAGAGCCTCCAAATATACTACATTTTGTCAATTAAAAATAAAATTGATAATATTTTGTCAAAAAGCCCGAAAATCAGTGCTGAGCCATTCATTAATTTAAGAGGATCGAATCTGGTAGATGCAAATTCCCTAATTGTTTTTTTTGCTTTAGCCTCTCGTTGATCAGACATTCCTCAATTTTTCCCTTTCTATTTAACTATTTTTTTGTTCGTTTTTCGCAAAACAAAAAAAAAATTGAATAATTAAAGAGCTGCAAAGTTTGAAAAATTATATTCAACCATCTTTTCTCCATAATTTATTTTAATAAAATCGAAATCTTAAAGTTGGATTATGATAATTTTGTTATTATAAATTTTATATTTTTATATGTTAAATCAATGAACTTATATTTATATAACATTGGTTTATTATTTTTATTATTTTTAAACAGAAGGGCCCTCTCTTTTTCTTTGTTCCAGGCCCCTTGAAACTTAGGACCGGCCCTACTAATAATATCAATACTAGCCACTTATAAATTTTACACGTGGTGATAACCAATTCAAATGATATATCAATAGGATCTTTTGTAATAGTACAAACGAAGTAAATTAAGAGAAACAACTATGTCAATATTTTTGGTAATTAATGTACTTATCCCCTCCATAATTGATCAATCTTAAGTCTGGGTTTAGATTAAACCCGATGATTAACTACGTTGATATTTGTTATATCAAAAAGTTATTCAGTCAAGATCAAGTCAAGTTCAATTTGATTCTTGACAAGCTGTATATCATATACTAATAAAATAACGGCTAATTATTGATGAGTTTCAAGTGGGGACAAGATTTAGATGACGTCAAACGAACATGCATAGACTATGGGTGTGTCTTGCATAGATAAAACTTGTGACAAACAAGAGGCCGACAAAGTAGATAGATAAGATGGGGTAATAACAAATTAGAGGTAATTTTAATTTCCCTAAAAATTATAAGTGTTTTTCTACTTTGTTCACTTAACTTTAAATCGTATTATTTTACTCCTAAATTTTACAAATTATTGTATTTAGCCTATAATTTTCAGATTTACCTCTTAATCTTCTGAAAATGGTATCATAGCCTAGGTTTATTGATGAAATTTAATATAAGTTCATAATATTTGTATATTGAATAAAGATTAGGAGATGTTTTCGAGAAAACTGATTTAAATAATTGTTTGATATGTATTAGTTACATACAAAAAGTGAACGGTAAATTTGGAAATATATGCCAAGTGGCCCAAGTACAACAATTTGCATAGTTCAGGGGGCAAAGTAGAACAATTCAAAGTTAAGTGCGCAAAGTAAAACAACACGCATAGTTTGAGGGCAAATTAAATTTAGAGGAAAATTAATAAATCCCCCAAACTATACCCAATTTTCTATATTACTTCCTAAACTATTTTATTTTCTACTTAACCCCCTGAACTACATGAAAATTTTTACGGTCCTTTTTCTCCTCCTCCCTGCGTGAATATTCCCAATCGTTACGCGAAGAGGAGGAGATGGGACCGTAGAAATTTTTGTATAGTTTAGGGGGTCAAATAGAAGAAAATAGTTTAGGGGGTGATTTCAAAACTTGTGCATAGTTTGGGGCTACATTAAAATTTTCATAGGTATTTATATTTATACTTATTGTGCATATGTATAAAATAAAACATTAAATTATACTAGTTTTATAATTTTCACAAGTTATTGTGCATGATTTTCAAATGAATTACCCCGACTTTGAAAAAATATTTAGACACTAAAAGAAAATCTGTGTGTATTCTTGTATTCCAAACTATACCTGGTTTTCTAAAAATATTAGAGGACTTTTTGAAATGTGTTTTATTTATGAAGCGGGAAAATGTAAGACGAAATGAATCGCGGTATTTTTTGCAATTTAAAAAACATCTAGGTTCTTTTTGTAATTAGCCCGAACTTTGGGTTCTTTTTATAATTATCCCTAGATACATATATGGGAAAGTTGGTTCTGTGGTTAAGAGGCCATCTCTATCAAGTTTGTTTGCGAATTATTTGTTTTTCTTTATTTTTATGCGCGCCATTGACGCCAAATATGTCACTTTTCTGAAAACAAGTCAAGGCAAATTGCATAAAGACAATGGGAGCCTGTTTTCAGAACTCTCACGCATCCTTATTTGGGAAAAAAGCCAAACAAAAGGGGAAAATCTTATCTTGTTTGGTGATCTGGTGCAAAAGAAAGCAAAATCAAGATTAAGATCTTTTTTCTTTTTTTGAAAGTAAACCAAGATTAGACTTGATAGTAGCTAGGCTATTCTATAATGGATCACGTGTAGTACAGTCATGATTTATTTAGAACTATTTTCTTTCTTTTTGAAAATCAAGGTATTCAGGCTAACATTGACTAAATTCTGAAGTAAATTTCAAGGTGCGTCAGGGAAAATACGCGTGTACAACGGACACAACTTATACTATGTACTCTTGTGGACACAACTTATATACACTTGGTCCACTTGGATCGAATATGTGCTTTCATGACTCTTGCAGGCAGGATATATATATAGCCATACCATACGGGGCCATAATGCAAAACATGATCGTGGCTAATCAGAGCCACATAGCAACACCCACAAGGGACCATTGTAAACATGGGGGTTCAGGACATGAGCTCTTCAAAAATAGCTCGAAACACTTTCACGAAAAAATCAATTTACTACATATTTTCTATAGATAAATATTAAGATAAAAGTAAAGTGTACGTAAGTATTTACCAATAAAATCTAAAATTATTGGCAAATTTCTACAATAACTCTATCGTAAATCTAAAATTGTTGGTGATTTGTCGTATAGTTTGGGAGAAAATATTATATTAGTTTCTATCAGTATTAGGTAGGAAATTGTAAAATTATTTAGTGATAAAATTATTTTTGTCCGTAATTATGTCAATGTTAGCGTTTGTCGCTGCGCCACTTCATGTGGGGACTAGGGCGTAATTTGGGTCACCGGGTTCGGTTCGTGTTTGGTTTCAAGTGGGTTTCAGGTTATGCTCAAAATATATCAAAAATTAAGTAAAAAATAAAACAACTACGTTCAGGGACGGAGCTAGACGATTAATTTGTTTGGGGGGGCGGGGGAGTTAATTACTTTCTGGGGTGCTAAATTAGTAAAAACTTAACACTAACGTGCTAAAATTAATATTTAAAATAAAATATATATAGATATATAGATTTCTAACACTACAAGAAAATAATCAAATTCCAACAAAATAATTCCAACTAAATAGAAAACTGTTGGAATTTTTAAAATTCCAACGGAAATTCCAATGCTACATTATACCATTGGAGAATTCCAATGAAATTTCCAATGGTAACAAAATCGTTGGTATAAAATGTTGGAATTCATGTTGGAATTTAAAATTCCAACAGAAATTCCAACATCACAACTAACCATTGGAAAATTCCAACTGTGATTCCAACAGTAATAATAAACCATTGGAAATACTATTGGAATTTTAAAAATTCCAACAGAAATTCCATCGCTAAAACATACCATTGAAAAATTCCAATAAAAATTCCAACGGTAAACCAAAAGTTGGAATTAATCGTTGGAATTTCATTTGGAGTTTTTAAAATTCCAACGGAAATTCCAGGTTGCTCAACATGTTGTTGGAAAATTCAATTAGAAATTTCAATACCATTGGAAAATTTCAATAGGGGTTAAATGATTTGATAGTATAAACCATATCAATAAAATAGTCAATCATATTAAAACTACATGATTAAATGTGCTTGACTTGGGACAAATTGATGATGCGTGACCTACTGGGAAGTTAAAGATATTAGATAATGAGATAAATTGATTGAATATTCCAACGCATATATACCATCAGACTAAATTCTAATAGTATAATTCCGTTGGAATAACCGTTGAAGTTTTTTCCAACGATTAAATATATTCCAATGGTATAACTCTGTTGGAATTATTGTTGGAAAAATGTTGGAGTTCTTTCCAACGGTTATATATTCCAATGGATAAATAATGTTGGAAATTCCATTGGAATATTTTTCCATTGGAATTTCGCCATTCCAACGACCATTTTACCAACGATGCATTTTATGTTGGAATTTCCGTTGGAATAGATAATTCCAACGGTAATTGGCCAAATTCCAACAGATTTTTCCCGTTGGAATTTCCTTATTTTCATGTAGTGTAAAGTGTTTGAAAAATTTGGTGGGGGCCCCACATTGAACCATAAGGGGACATTCTGACTACATCTTAGATACATTGGTAATTTTGTATTCGGGTCGTATTGGTGCTTCTCTCAGTAATATTAGATCGAATTCGTTTTGGGTTTTGGTGTAGGGTCATGGATTACACACCTACTGGGAACTACCTATAACTATTTGATTTTGTGGGATGGTGACTTCATCAATAGGGATGGCAATGGGGTGGGTCGGGGCGGGTCAGCCAAGACCCAAACCCGTCCCGTGCCTAGAATGGGGCAGGTCGGCGCACCACGGGTCGCGAGGCGGGACGGGTCGACCCGTTCTGCCCCGTTTTAAATTAAATTAAATTAAAAATTTGAAAAAAACGTACATTTATAAAATATTATTTACAAAATTCATTACTATCAATTTATAAATATTAAATATAATATAAGAATACATAAAAATTATATTATATACACAAAATATATATTAAAATATATTTTAAAACTAAAAAATCTAGGCGGGGCGGGGCGGATACCCGCGGGGGCGGAAATGAGACCCAGACCCGCCTCTCCCCGCTCCAGGGCACGGGACGGGGTGACCCAAATGGGGTGGGCCAGGATGGGTACCCACGGGTCGGGCCGAAATTGCCATCCCTATTCATCAACATCTAATCCCATTAATTAATAATAATGTAATGGATTGGGTGTATTTTATCCATCCAAGAGTTTTATCCTGGTAGGCCCAATAAGGTCTAGCCACAAAGTGGTATCTCGAGATCATATGCCGACTTATTTGGAGTAGGAGTATTTCTAGTTTCTAGGTATAATATTTCACAGCTTAGTTCTGAGTTGTCCCTCTCAGAAAAAAAAAAAAAAAAAAGGTTCTGAGTTGTGATCAAGTGTAATTGGTGGAGTACAAGCAAGTGAATCCTAAGAATAAAATAATGATGTTTTAGTATGGAAATAAAACCCATTAACGTAGTGTATTTTATAAGTGAACTAGAACAGTGAACTAGAACAACATCCATGTGTTTGGCTTTTGTCCAAAATTAAAATTTTATTGTCACAAATTTATTTGTAATAATTATAAATGATCCAAAATATAAAAAAATTCAAAACTTAGAAGAGTATCATACAAATAGTTCACTTACAATTCTTAAAAACTTCTTTGTAAACAACACTATTTATTCTATTTCCAAGTGTGTCATCTTTGTCACAACAAAGAATTTTCAAACACCTTCTGCTCTTAACTCTCGATATGGCCACATAAAATTGACCATGAGATTGTGATAAAATCCTTTATATTTGGGATTATAATTTATCTTTTAGAGTTGAGATTGTGAGAAATTCCCTTATCTTGGTATTTATATTTTATTTTTTAGAGTTGAGATTTGAATCTCGGAGTAGCAAAAACTAAAAGGTGCATGCATATAAACCAAATATATTTTTGAAAGATAATATTTTTAATTGTATGTCAAACCCCAAATATTTCTATTAGTTGTTAGATTACAGGACGTGTTTCTCGAATTTGAAGAAAATTAAAGTGAATTTGATTGGATCCTGTAGCATTATCACTATCAGGTCTCAGATCGATAATTGAATAAATTGGGATATTTTAATTTTAATTATTGGGATAGACTCATTTATATCTATAGTGAAAGCTGAATATAATTGGTTAGTGGGTCAAACTTGCATTTAATAAGAGTAAATTTAAATATACGTTGGAGTTAACATAAATCGGAAATTAAAAGGTGTGTGTAAACCAAATATATTTTTGAAAGATAATATTTGTAAAGGATAGCATAAATAAATCATTGATATTCAGATTACTTTCTTATCTTTTAAAGTTGTTATTATCTTTTAAACTTGTAATCTTTTAAATTCAAAAATTTAAAAATATATTATCAATTCACCTTTAATTTGTAGATAACAATGACACATGAATAATTATAAGGCAGACATGTGGAATTGAGAGAATGAGGAGTTGACACATGTCAAAATTAATAAGATACTAATGACATGTGTTAATTTTGTTAATTTTCTCTTTTAATATATATGGTTGATGACTAACCTCTAGGTAAATGGGCTGAAAACTTGACCAACTTGAAAAACTTGAAACTTGGCCCAAAAGTTTCACATGCACTAACTAGTACATATACAATTTTGGGATCCACTAAGAAATGACATAATAATACTGAAAAAAAAGATAAACTAAAACATACTTAAAATTTGAAAATTTGTGAATGGAATTGATTGTAGCTAACTCATTTAATTGAACATTTGTAATCCAAACTATTGATTTGGGATCAAATCCAACAAGTCTCATCTCTCTATGATCTTATACTCAAATAAAAAAAAAATTGAAAACTGATGGAGAGAGAGAGAGAGAATCAATCTGGACTTGAATAGTACCTCCTATTCAACTGGAGAGTCATAGAAAATTACAAGCATAAAGGATTGCATCATAATTTATTTGGATTAAAAAAAGTTAGTCTAGAATTTTGCCTTCAAAATTATTTGCATATATTTGACGTTTAACACTATAAGGCAATCTCCAACCGCAAACTTTATTTGAATGCAACTTTTATACAATTATTATCGGGGACATGCTTCCCCTTTCTCCCCATACTTTTTCTCTCCCTTCTCACTAAAAATCTAAAAACCCTACTCCCCTCCTCTTCTTGCTTCTGGCCGGCAACGACCGACAATATCTGGTCGCCGGCCAAACCATCCTCTGCAATGTTTTTTTTCTTTAGTTCAAGATCCGGGCTTTATGAGTTTCTTCGCGGTGGTGGGTCAGCGGTGGGCCGGTGGCACGTTGGTAGTCGGAGAATGGTGGTGTCGGGATGTGACTATGGATTTGTGGGAGGGAGAG
Source organism: Rehmannia glutinosa (assembly GCA_016081115.2). Classification (NCBI taxonomy): domain Eukaryota; kingdom Viridiplantae; phylum Streptophyta; class Magnoliopsida; order Lamiales; family Orobanchaceae; genus Rehmannia; species Rehmannia glutinosa. The sequence goes on from CM071933.1 coordinate 17,127,749, forward strand.
ACCGATTTTCATTTTTTTGTTTTGGTTTTTCTTTTTAGTTTGTTTGGGTTTGTTATAATTTTTTTGTTTTCATTTTTTTTTGGTGTCTTTGTTTCTCCGGTGTAGGTCCCAAGGGGTGTAAGTGTAAGGTTTAGAAGGGGGGGTTGAATAAACCTTACCAAATTTTCGATTTAGTCCTTTTAAATCTCAGAGTTAATTCTACACAATTTTGTGTCCGATGGACGATCGAATTAGTCACTCGGTAGAGTTAATCTCTCAAAGACTCAAATTTGAGTTTTGTTGATGGAGTAACTCATTTGTTGGCTACAATTTAACTCATTTGTGGTTTTATTCTCTCGGAAGACTTAACACCCTTAAGTTTGATTAAGCAAGATATTAGAGTTTAATTTAGTACTTATAAATTATCAAATGGATAGCAAATTTATCGTGAGATATAAGCAATTAAAAGTGCAGGAATTTAAATGATGAAATGTAAATGACACGGTAAAGTTTTTATAGAGGTTCGAAGATGGGGTAATTCTTCTACTCCTCTCTTCTCCAACTCCTGGAGGAATCCACTAAGTAATGATCGGTTTACAAAGTGGTAATGATCCGGATACAAGTCTTGATCACTGTGGCCGACTTGATCCTTTGGGACTCGATGAGACGCCTTGATCACTCGGTGGCTTCTCGTTCGACTCGGCTTCTTCACAGGGCCGCTTTGCCTTTACTACTCTGACTCACTTGCTCAAGCTCTTTGGATTTGATCACGAAGCCCTCCAAATGCTTAAGACTTAGTTCAACTTTGAACTTTTCTACAATCCTTCCCGGAAAGTAGACCCCTTGCTTTCAAAGGTTTCCTCTTCAATCTGGTTGAAGCTCTCTTTCCTTCACGGGTAAGTGTTGGATTGATGTACTTGAATATAGGCTTGAGGATTGAGATTGTTTGATTTTTCTAATGTGCTGTATATCTCACGTATGTGTCATTCATGCATCTTTTTCTCAAACTAACTCCTCGGCCTTTTATAGTGAACTTTCAAAAATTTGCCCGTTGAAGAGATAGCTTATTTTTGAAAGTCACTTTGCGTCGTTGGCTTGCGAGTTCTTGGAATTGCCGTTTCCTCGTATGAATTATTCTTTTCACCTTTTTGAGTTCGACACGGTGTCGTGCTTCCCATTGGTTCATTCCTTTTGCACGCTTCGGGACCGAGTACTCCAAGAAAGGTTGTATGGAGATATTACTTGTTTAAGTAAATCTCTTGATTTACGTGCAACGGTTCTTTTCTGATTATCTCGACTTTTGCATTTCCTTGCTTTCCCCAGGTGACTTAGAGTCACTTCCAATCATTGGATGACTCTTCTTGTCACTTCAACTTGAGACTTGGCTTTTCTTGAGTTGACTTGATGATGCTCCACTCACCTGCATCTCACCGCTTCTTGATAGTGTTCCGTCTACTCTTCTTTGCCATACTCAATTTGTCTCACAGCAGAGTCTTCCTTCGATCATCAGTTGTGTTCTTGCATGTTTAGGGCGTATTGTCTTGACTCGGCTTGGCACTCTATTCATTACAATGCATTTTACAACAAGAATTGGGGTGCCAACTTTCTATTCTAAGTTTTACATGGCATTCATCAAAATCTAAACAATAAAATTCCTAACAATTTCCCCCTTTTTGATGATGCCAAAACTTAGATCATACAAATATGTAAATAACAAAGATACATACAGACGAGTGTATTGACATAGAATGTATGTATGAGAATCAATCTTTTTATTGATCATATCATTCTTGTACTTAACACTGTTATTTGTTTACAAGGTGTATCGAGTATATAACTGTCTCAAAAAAAAAAAAAAAAATTTATAACTCTATTTAGAAGACTTACATTGTATGTATTTACATAATAAAATACATGAAGGGTTGGACAAACAACACTTCATCTCCTTCATTGTCTCCTTCTTTCATCTTGATTAGCATCTTCTTCTCTTTCTCTTTTTCTCGTCGTCATTTGCCTTCTTTTTCTTCTCATATGCCTTCCCGGCGCCTTCATCTTTCCTTAGTCTTTCTGTCTCTCCCCCATAGTGAGTTTGTCTTTTGTTTTTTCTTCTATTCTCTTTGCATACTCGGCGTTAGTTTTAGCCACTCGCAAATTTGCCACTTGGTCAAGCCCGGCCATGTAGATCCCTCCTTTCTTTCTTTCCGGGATCTACGTATTCGATATTCTTGGGCGGAGGCCCAGTGCAAGCTTCTTCCTCCCGCCGCTTCTTCCTCTACCTGCGGGCGTATCTTTGTCTTGGGGTCTTCTTTGGTGATTGACTAGCGAGTGACCAGCAGAGTGATCGGGAAGTCTCTTTGTCTTTAGCTTCTTCACACAATGTGAGACCCTTTTCCCAAGATAAGTCCCAAGCTTGAGCCATGGACATATTTGCAAAATATCCTTGATTCGAGCGTTTTGAATTCGTCAACTGATCTTGGCTCGGTCCCGCATCCGAAATGGCATACGTGTCTCTGTCAACATTGGAATGCCTCCATGTTCTTTCAAGATGTTCATCACCCTGGCATCCATTCTTCCTTCCACTTCCTTCATCCCCGCTTCAATTTCTTTTCTCTTCTCAGCTATAGATATAGCAGAGTCTTGGAGTGGCGAGTCACTTGGGGAGTTTGTTGCTTATAATGTGTTTGTGTGTGAGGACCTGTTGGGGGTTTGTGCTATCATCAAGGTCATATTTTTGTTCCTTCCCCTCACAGTGATTTTCCTTTCTTTAGTTTCAAAATTTCTTGGTGATTTTCCTTCATTTGCTTCTTTCTCTTTGCTCCTTTCTTTTCAAACCGGATTTTCTTTGCTTTAAGGTATTCCTCTTCCCCTTTTTGGCATCATCAAAGGATAGAGGAACCCAGGAACATCTTTGGCAAGCATGAAGTCGAGTCTTGTTGGTTGAATTCTGCTTCAAAGTGCTGCGTTGTATGCGGCACGGAATTGACCGAGTAGCGTTGGATTCTCTGAAATCGGCTTCATCTCGGCCATGAGAAGGCTGAATTTTCTCGTCATGTGTTCTTCCAAACGCGTATATCATTTGCATTCTCGCTCACGCAGCGACTTGATCTCGGCGGTGTGAGCTTCATGCATATGCTCAATGTGTTCCTCGGCCTTTTCGCATCAACATTCTCGGCTCTCCACACCACAGCAGACTTGTTGAACAAGGTTAAAGTATCTCACCTGTTCCACACGCATGGATTCTTGCTTTGTTGCCACCATTCCCTTATCCCTTTGTGATGCCTCTCAAGTCAATTTGTCAGGTTGGCATCTCTGTTGTCAGCGCATATCCAAAGAGGCTGATGCCTCTCCATCTTTTCAACTTGAAGAAAGAGTGCCTTGAACACTTATCGAACTTGGTGATTCTTCATTGCGGTGATGGCAAAAGTTGTCGAAATCAAAATCATTTGGAACAATGGTGCGAGTGAAAAACGAGGAGGTGGTCCGTGATATCGCACTTGCTCATTTTTTCGACTCTTCGTGGAGTTACGGTATCTCCCGGTGAGAAAGGGAAAGATTCTACAAAAGATTCATCACCGCCGATTGGGATCTGTTCAATGATGAGCGGTGCGCGTGGAGTTCTTTTGGGAATCGATCCGATTGTAGCTTGAGGAGCGAGGAGCGGTGGTTCTTTGGTTCAAATTTGGGTTTGGTTGTGAAATAGACTGGCTGGCGAGCCTCAATTTATCTTAAACTTCGTTGGTCTCGGTGATTTTTCCTTTTCGATGAGACTTGTCCTCGGCCTTTATCAAGCGTCATCGGACGATGATGAGATTTCTAGAGGTGGCTCATCATCAAAATTAAAAGTTTGACGAGTAGTCTTGGGATCGAGACTTACTCGTGCTTGGAACACCCGCTTTGAGTCTTTTGGATTTGTCATGGGGTTGACTCGCTTCTTCTTCGCGTCTTGATCCCGAGGAAAAGTGACATCGGGGTTGTCCTGGGAATCATGAAGTGCGCGATCTCCTTCTCGGATGGGTCGATGATTGCGGGAGGGATGTTACGTACTTGAGCCTCTTTACCCGGGAAGTCTCAACCTCCCGTGGGCCTTCATTTCCTCAGCGGTCTCTACTGCTGCGAGGCCTAGTCCTCCCTTTCGTGATGTCGGTATGTCTTAGGGTCTTTACTGATGGCATCCATTGGAGTCTCAACCCCATGGATTGCACTTTCATCGCCCAGTGTTAACTCCGGTACATTCTTCCTCGTGCCTCGATCGCATCAGCGCGTCATTAGCCTTCAGAGCGATTGGCACCTCGGTGAGACGATCTCAATCCCATCGAGCTTCGTTGATGGCAACTTCTTTGTTCTTCTTGTGATTGTAATTTCTCTTCTTCGCCTCCTTGCTTCTTTGTGGAGTCATCTGCAGCATCCTCCGACCTTGCTGCGGTGGAGGAGTTTCCCCCTCGGCCAGGCGCACCGGTGAGTGACTTGGAGTGGGGTCACTCGTCTCGGACTCATTTGTTGCAATTGATGGTTCACCGTTGGGGCGGTGGTAGCACACCTTCAATAGGGGTTGGCTCATTGGGGTCCCCACTAGCCGATTTCATCGCCGATTCCCTTTATGCCTTCTTCAGAGTGAGTGGGAAGTGGTAGCAAAGAACATCGGTGGCTATTTCTTTGAACCACTCCCATTGGATCGATTTCGGTGTGTTCGGAGGACTCTCCTGGTCCCTCCATCGTCTTTGCTCGTGAAGAATTCTTGATTCATGTAATGCTTGCTGCATTTGTAACTCTTACGTGGCGTGCATTCTGCAGTTCCTCGTCACTTTCGGAGAAGACATCAAGAAGAGGATGGAAGTGTTCGTAGTGCCGGAGATAGGCGGATGCTTGCCTTTTCACGTGCTTGGCTTCTTGACTTGCTTTGCTCTCTCCCTGTCCTTGTAGATTTGCAGGATGTCTAAGCAGTTGTCCTCATCAAGTCTTTGGGAGCACGGTAGTTAGTCGAGGAAATTTAGCAGTTCCTCTTCTTCTTCTATGAACTCGGCCATTGGAATGTTCCCTTGACTTGCTCAACTTCCATTTTCTCCACTCACGCAGACGATTTTGAATGTGCGGGTAAGGTGGAGATAGGATCATTACATCACTATCTGCTTGGGCTGGTTCTTCTTGTGTTTTTTTGTGTGAGCTACGTTTGTGTGTCTTGAGTTGCCTCTGCTGATCGCCTTCAGCAGACTTGGCTATTTCATCAATTACATCTGGAGACTCTACTTCTCCAGTAGTCTCCGTATTTGTGCTAGCCGAGTAATCGACTCATTTGGTTTCTCTGTTCGGATTTGCTTGACTAGTCTTCTTCGTCTCTGGTTTGTACTAGGGAATTTACAGTTGAGGCGGTATCCTCGAGTCTTGGGCGGGGCAGTCTTTGGTGTTTGTTTACGAGGAGGCGGCCTGCAGGCATCGGTTCTCCTCCTTTTGACGATCGGAGAAGGTATTTGTGAGTCCTTCTCGACCTCTGCTGCGGGGGGAGGTGACATGGCTTTGGGGGCGGGTGACTCGCTGCAGGGGGTGCATGTTTGTTTTCTTTTTTGCGGGGGTGATCTTCTTAGCGGTGCGAGGGCGACTTTCTTTTTTGGGTGGAGAGGAGGCGTTTGTATCTTGGTCGGTGATTCCCCTCTCATGGTGTCGCTCTCTTGGCATAAGCTCGCACGAGCACCAGAGAGGTTAGCTCAACATCCTTTTGTTAACATGGAAGGCCTTCCCATGTCTAAGAGGAACTCCTTTCACCTCCAATAGCCGCCAATCACTAGGCCATATCCCAGGATCCTCCAAATGTGCCATCTTCTTTGAAGGACTTGTTCCCCACGTTCGGGCGAGACTGCTTTGTAGATAAACTCGCCCAGTTTATCTTCTTTTCTTCCATGATTGCGGCCATCACAACTGCTTTGCCTTTGATAGTTGGTCAAATTTGCCAAATTTGATGTCGATACATTTGGCAACTATGTCCAACAATTTATGATAATCCTCCTTGGCCAGATCTCTTGTTTCTTTGTGTATATAATTTTATCGGCAAGGTCGGACTTGGCTATCTCTTTCCATGCGTCGGCCAGGTTTTACATCGCTTCCTTAATTTGATTTGCTCTTCTGCAGGTAGTGAGCAATATTCAACCAAATCCTTGGCGTAATAGTGTTGCTTCCCGTGAAGCAGATGACTTGATTCCTTCGTCGTGAATCTCGGCATTCACGTAGAATTGTGCGACCTCCTCCACATAGGTCATAGGATATTCAGCGTTAGAAAGCGGTTTTGATCCGGCGTTTCCAACTTCTCCGCGATTTTCTTCACCAGGGTGTCGTCGGACCCCACCGCTTCACCATTCCGTCGAAATCACGGTTGAACCGGTGTGGATTTGTTTTCCCAACTTGGTAAAGTCATACGTTGGTGCCATTTCTCGAGAATAATTTCAAGGAAAAGTTGAAATTTGATTTGAAGGTTGATAGGGTTTGAGAGTATTTGCCTTTGCCTTTTGAGAAAAAAGATGAGCAGTTTTGGAAGTGTGAGAGAGAAACGGGGCGAAAATGGTTTAAATATGGTTTATGAAAGGGCGTGCGAGGCGGTTTTGAATTGTGATCGAAATCAACGGCTTGGATTTGCACGCCTATTGAGCATTTCACGTCTCGTATTTAATGCGCAAAGCATTTATATCCAATCATAAGCTTAGTGTGCGGCTTTTATGTCGTACACATCATCATTATCTTTGACGTGTTCCTTAAAACATTCGCTAAGTTAAACCGATCATTGCGTTTTTGTCACTTCGCTCATAAGTTATTCAAACTTATCTCTTAGCCGATTTAACTCTACTTTTCACATTTCTCTTAGCGACTCGGCTATCGGTGACTCGGTGTAGTTGTCTTTCCGATCAATCGATTTCTTGGTGATTTCATGTTTTGGCTCTTTTTTCACTTCTTTTCTGTTCTAATACTCTTCTTTGATTAAATGAGTGTCATTTCACTCAATTAACCCCAACTCATGCTTGAGTTCTTCAAATCTTGACTCACATGATGGTTTTGTGAAGATGTCGGCTAGTTGTTTATCGGTTGAGATATATTCCAAGATAATGTCCTTCTTTTCAACATGATCTCTTATGAAATGATATCGACATCAATATGTTTTGTTCTTGAGTGCAAGACAGGATTTTGAGTGATTGCAATGGCACTTGTGTTATCACACATGATTGGAATATCTTTTTCTTCAACTTCATAGTCTCTCAAATTTTGTTGTCTCATCCATAGGACTTGGGCAACTTTTTGCCGCAACTATGTATTCCGCCTCGTTTGTAGAGGTGGCTATTGAGTTTTGCTTCTTGCTAAACCAGGAAATTAGTCTGTTTCTAGCATTTGACAGTGCACGAAGTGCTTTTCTGTCCACTCGCATCCAAAGATAGTCGAGAATCGAATAGCCAATTAGCTTGAATCCACCTTCCTTTGGATACCATAGGCCTACTTCTTGGCTTCCTTTCAAGTATCTCAAAATTCTCTTAAATTTTTGTCATATGGCTCTCTTTTTGGAGCAGATTGAAATCTTGCACATACACCTACAAAGCAAAGGTGATCCGGCACTGCTTCTTTGTGAGATAGAGCAATGATCCAATAAGTGCTCTGTATCTTGTTTGATCTACAGGCTTGCCATCTGCATCCATGTCCATTTTGTGATGTGTTCATTGGTATTTTTCTGAGAAGACTTCTCTTCCATACCAAACTTCTTCATTAAATCCCTGGTATATTTTGTTTGACTTATGAAGGTTCCATCCTTGTTTGTTTTCTTGAAGTCAAGGAAAAATGTCGGTTCTCCCATCATGCTCATTTCAAATTTGCTTTGCATGAGGTTTGAGAATTTTCACATAGCTCTTTGTTAGTGGATCCAAAAATGATGTCATCCACATATATTTGAACAAGCAAAAGTATACTCTTCTTGTCTTGAATTACGAAAAGTGTTCTATCTACTTTTCCTTTTGTGAATCCATTCTCGGTTAGGAATTGTGACGAGGGTATCGTACCATGCTCTGGGTGCCTGTTTCAATCCATACGGGGCTTTCTTGAGTTTGTATACCTTGTCTCCAAGAGTCTTCTCGCTCAAATCCTGGAGGTTGTTCAACATATACTTCTTCTTCCAATAAACCGTTTAGGAATGCACTTTTTACATCCATCGATATACAATGAAATTCTTGTGAGTTGCATAGGCAAGAAACATCCTTATAGCTTCCAATCTTGCTACGGGGGCAAATGTTTCATCAAAATCTATCCCTTCTTCTTGGCAATATCCTTTGGCTACTAGTCTTGCTTTATTCCTTACCCAGAGCCTTCCTCGTTCATCTTATTTACGAATACCCATTTGGTTCCAATAACATTTTGATGTATGGGTCTTTGCACTAGTTCCCATACTTTATTTCTCTCAAACTGATTGACTCTTCTTGCATAGCTTGAATCAATGTGTGTCATCAATGCTTGTGACACATCTTTTGGCTCTATTTGCGAAATGAAGCATGTGAACATAGCTTCTTGTTGAGTTCGGATCTTGTTTTGACACCTTCTCTCATATCTCCAATGACAAGTTCGGTGGATGGTCTCTTAGCCATCTTACATCGAGGTTGGAGTAAGTTAGCTGGATTGATCGACTTGCTTGTTGTGTTCTTTGTGGTCGACTCTTTCGTGGTCACTTAGCTGCAAATTTTCACCGCTTTTGAGGTTGACTATCTCATCTTCTTTCGAGTTGATAATCCCGGCCGCCTTCAGCGTAGGGACTCTTACGTATGATTGGATGTTTCAACTTATCGGTGACTCTTCAATGTCTTCTCCATTTACATTTGGCTCATCGAATACTACATGAATGGATTCCTCTGTAACCATAGTTCTTTTATTGAGTATTCGTAGGCTTTGCTTTTTCGGTGAGTATCTAAGAAGATACCTTCATCGACCTTAGCATCAAAAGCCTTTAGGTTGTCTTTGCCATTGTTATGGATGAAGCATTTACATCCAAATATTCGAAATATGCAACATTTGGTTTTCTTCGATCCGGATCTCATAGGGAGTCTTTGTCATTTGTCTATTTATCATACATCTGTTTTGGGTGTAGCAAGTGTGTTAATTGCTTGACCCAAAATCTTTTTGGTAACCTGCTTGACCTAACATGGTCTCACGCTTCTTTGAGGTTCTTCTTTTCGCAACTCCATTCTGTTTGTGGAGTCCTTGCTGCGATAGTTCATGACCAATACCATTCTCAATACAATCTTGAGTTATTATTCCATTGACAAACTCGGTTCCTCTATCGATCTTATTTTGATAATGGTTTGACTCTTCTCATTTTGAATTCTCTTCATCATTTGTGGTAGTTTTTGTAGGGTTTCTTTCTTCTTGCACATGAATATTGTCCATGTATATCTTGAGTAGTCATCTACTACCACCAAGGTGTATTTCTTTCCACTTATGTTGGCTGGTTCCCTTTGGGCCAAATAGATCCATATGAAGTAGATGCGATATTCTTGTTGAGGATGGGCATGTCTTTTCTTTGAATGACGACTTGATTTGTTTTCCCTTCCGACATGCATCACATATACTCTCCTTCTTGTATATCGAGTCCGGAAGTCCTTCTACCGGATGACTTCTTGCTAGCTTGTTAATTGTTTTGAAATTCGGGTGACTCGGCTTTTTTGTGCCTGGACCAACTTGATTAATTTGTGCTCTTTTGCTAGTAAGAGCAGTCTTTGGGTGTTGCGGTTGACCAATCCACTACATACATATTCTTCTCTGTCTATTTCCTTGCGGAAAGACAACTTCATTTGATTCAATATCCTTGATTTGGCATACACCCATGTTGAATCCAACATTGTAGCCCTTGTCACAGCCGCGATCGATACTTAGTAGGTTGAAGTTGAGTCCTTCAACATATGCAACATCTGTGATTTCTAATCCATTCCTCTTGATGGATCCAATGCCTCTTATTTCACCAGGAGCTTCATTTCCCCCAAATATGACTTTGGCTCCTTTGACTTCCTTGAATTTTGATGATTTCTCTTATTTCTGTCATATGTCCGGGAATGACCACTATCCATGTACCAGGTTCCTTGGCACTCAATTCACATTCCTTGAACCGCAATCAAGGAAATTAAGTTTTAGGTACCCATACTTATGCAGGTCTGAGGGGTTAGAATTGTAAGATGATCCAACCAACCTATAGCCAAATGATTTGACTCTAAGGGGTTGCCATCTATCGAGTGCCATAATCATAATTAATTCGGCAAATTGCTTGGGGATTCTAGGTTCATACAAAATTTTGTCTCTTTTGTCTCGTATGCTGCATATGTGTTTTAGCAATTGCCTTCCTTAGGTAATTGTGGTGCTTTTGAGTGTAGTGCCTAGGTGCATGTGTGTCTTGATGAAAGCTCTTATACTTTTGGAATGGCCTTTGTTGAGTTCTAGGCCTTTGCCACTTGGGCTTATATTCCATAAGTCTATCCGATAGTTCACATTGTTCCAATCACTTGGCTTGGATATTTTCTACCATTCCCATCATATGTATTTCTTTTATGGATTTTTGGAATTTTTGGTAGCTCTTTTTCTTCTTTCAGAGTATTTTTCATTAGGAGTTTTTGAAGGACTGGTGAATCTATTCTCATTTGTCCTTTCAAAGACACTCAATCGGTTTATTTTCCTTTTCCTTTGTAACCAAGGCCGGTTTGCTTAGTATTGTGCTTTGGAGTGAATGTGTGTGCAACATTTAGAGTTTTGGGTTTTTCACACTCTTCATGACTTGAAGATCCTTTTTCCAAAATTACTCTTGAGGTTTGACATGGCACAAAGGAATTAAATCTAAGCTGTCTTGTCTCCACATTCTCTTTGACTCATAATAAGATCATCCAATGATTTAGATGCCTTAGTGAACGAGGCAATAACATTTTGAGGTCATTCTCCCTCTTTTCTATAGTAGCAATTTCAGCTACTAATTTAGCATTTTCACCTTTAAACTTTCATTTTCAATGACTATTTGACTTAGAGTACTCGGCTCCTTAGTCACTTTGAGTTTTGACTTTTAAGTAGTGTTTTCCTCATTCAATAGTGTGTGTGAGGATTTAATGTGCTCAAAATCTTTCATCATTTTGCCTAATGAATCATAAAGATCGGTAGGTGATGAAGTGTGTGTGTCACGATCACTATCACTAGTGTCCGAGCTTGTTGAATTAGATTGTACCTCATCTTCTTGATCTTGTTCTTTGGCCATTAAGCGGATCAAGGCTTCTTCTTCGAGTCACTCGAGTAGTCGCCTTCCTTTGCTCTCTGAATCATTATCTCTTTTGAGCATTTGTTTCAAGTGATCTCTCTGACCATCATTGCCTTTTTCTTTTCTTGTCTTCTTTCTCAAGACTTTTCTTTTTTCTTCTTCATTCTGTCTTGTTGACTACGAGGATATGAGCGATCAATGGCATAGTGACCTGGTTGTCTACAATTCCAACATAGATATTGACCTTTTGATCGCTCTTTCTACTCTTGAGTTGTCACCCTTTGATACTCAACTTGTTGATGATATGTTCTCTTGGTTGGCCTATCATCCCTTGATTTGGAGGGAGCCGAGTGTCTTACGGAAGATTCACCCTTTCCTCTCTTGTAGTTCTTATTAAAGAACTTGTTAAATCTTTTGACCATCGGGCTATTTCTTCCGGGTCAATTGCTTCTTTGACCTCGGCTCTCTTCCCATCTTTGACAATTAGAAAATTGTTTTGGGTACACTTTGTCTCTTCTTCCTGGTCTTTTCTTTTCGGTTCAAACTCATAGGCTTTGAGGTCCGAGAATAGTTCATGGTTGGATGTCTTTGATAGGTCCATGGAATGTCTCGGTGCCATGACCTTCATTTCCCATTCATTTGGAAGACTTTTTAGGATCTTCATACACATTTCTTCGTGTATATTCTTTTCCAAGTGTAGACGGCTCGTTTGTGATTTACGTGAACCGAGCGTCTAGTTGATCCAGGTTTTCTCCACGAGATCATTTTGAAATTTTCAAATTTTTCTACTCTTCGACAATTTGTTTTCTTTGATTTGCTCACGAGCCTTCTGCAGTTAATGTCGGCTTGTCCCATTTCTTTAGCCGTTTTGCATGATTTGACTTTGTTGAACATGGCTTTGTCCAAGGTTTTGTAGAGGATGTCCTTGGCTACATTATCCAGGTTGTATCTTTTCTGTCATCATTTGTCCACTCGAGTTCTTGGTTTTTCAACCATGGTGGTCTAGAGCAACATCTTCTTCTCCTTCATTTTGCAACTCTGCGTCTGTTTGTGTTCACCTTTAATATTTGTAGAGGCCCATCTTCTATTACTATCCACATCTCATCATGTAATCTTTGATAGATGAGCACGCATATGAATTTTCCAATCATCAAATTCTTCAATGGTGAACATAGGGATGCGTGTTAGATTTGCTTCCATGATAATGACTTTTTAATAAAAAGAGTTTTGAAAGTTTAAGTACTAAAACAGACTTTGAAAAATTTGGAGATCTAGTTAAGAATAACCGGTGCGGAGGGTTCATTGAACCAACCGCTCCGATACCACTTGTAGGTCCCAAGGGGTGTAAGTGTAAGGTTTAGAAGGGGGTTGAATAAACCTTACCAAATTTTCGATTTAGTCCTTTTAAATCTCTGAGTTAATTCTACACAAATTTGTGTCGATGGATGATCGAATTAGTCACTCAGTAGAGTTAATCTCTCAACAGACTCAATTTGAGTACATTGATGGAGTAACTCATTTGTTGGCTACAATTTAACTCAATTTTGTGGTTTTATTCTCGTGGAAGACTTAACACCCTTAAGTTTGATTAAGCAAGATATTAGAGTTTAATTTAGTACTTATAAATTATCAAATGGATAGCAAATTTATCGTGAGATATAAGCAATTAAAAGTGCGGGAATTTAAATCTTTGAAATGTAAATGACACAATAAAGTTTTTATAGAGGTTCGAAGATGGGGTAATTCTTCTACTCCTCTCTTCTCCAACTCCGGAGGAATCCACTAAGTAATGATCGGTTTACAAAGTGGTAACAGTCGGATACAAGTCTTGATCACAACAAACCGACTTGATCCTTTGGGACTCGATCACGGAGACGCCTTGATCACTCGGTGGCTTCTCGTTCGACCTCGCCTTCTTCACAGGTAATTTTGCCTTGCTACTACTGACTCACTTGCTCAAGCTCTTTGGATTTGATCACGAAGCCCTCCAAATGCTTAAGACTTAGTTCAACTTTGAACTTTTCTACAATCCTTCCTGGAAAGTAGACCCATTGCTTTCAAAGGTTTCCTCTTCAACTGGTTGAAGCTCTCTTTCCTTCACGGGTAAGTGTTGGATTGATGTACTTGAATATAGGCTTGAGGATTGAGATTGTTTGAGTTTTTCTAATGTGCTTGTATATCTCACGTATGTGTCATTCATGCATCTTTTTCTCAAACTAACTCCTCGGCTTTTATAGTGAACTTTCAAAAATTTGCCCGTTGAAGAGATAGGCTTAGTTTTGAAAGTCACTTTGCGTCGTTGGCTTGCGAGTTCTTGGAATTGCCGTTTCCTCGTATGAATTATTCTTTTCACCTTTTGAGTTCGACACGGTGTCGTGCTTCCCATTGGTTCATTCCTTTTGCACGCTCCTCGGGAATTTGAGTACTCCAAGAAAGGTTGTATGGAGATATTACTTGTTTAAGTAAATCTCTTGATTTACGGCAACGGTTCTTTTCTGATTATCTCGACATTTGCATTTCCTTGCTTTCCCCAGGTGACTTAGAGTCGACTTCCAATCATGGATGACTTTCGTCACTTCAACTTGAGACTTGGCTTTTCTTGAGTTGACTTGGTGATGCTCCACTCAAATTTGCATCTCATTTTTTCTTGATAGTGTTCCGTCTACTCTTCTTTGCCATACTCTCGGTTGTCTCGCAGAGTCTTCCTTCCGATCATCGATTGTGTTCTTGCATGTTTAGGGCGTAGTTTGTCTTGACTCGACAGCGACTCTATTCATTACAATGCATTTTACAACAAGAATTGGGGTGCCAACTTTCTATTCTAAGTTTTACATGGCATTCATCAAAATCTAAACAATAAAATTCCTAACATCCGGTTTATTTGCAAAACTCGTATGTGGGTCAGTAGTTTCTGTCTTGTAGTGCGTGATATAGCTCTTGACCGGATTGTTCTATTTGTGGGTCTCCCTTGCGGAGTGCCTAGTCCTCCTTTTGGGGGTGGTTTAGTCTTCTGTCGGAGTGCTTTGTTTTTCCTTTGTTTTGTTGTTCTTTAGTTTGTTCTTTGAGTCTTGTTTTTCTGCCTCAATGAATGATTGTTTTTCTCTCGTGCGAAGCTTTCGTCTTGACATATATGTCTGTTTAAGGTGGCCTTTTTGCCAGTTGGCAGTGTAATTTTGTTATTGAGTTTTGAATATATTTCCTTTTGTTTTCGGTAAAAAAAATTCTACAACAAATTAAAAATCTATCTCCAACTCATCACTTCAAATTTTACATTAAAAAGAATATTGGTAAAATATATTTTTTATATTTCATTTATACAAAATACTTGACATGGAATTTATATATTCAATGTATATACACTATATATTACATGTATTCAACGCATTTTTATAATTGTTTTGGTAAATTTAACTATTTCAATTAAGATAAATTGTCTTAACGATCAATTTAAAGGAGATATAATAAAATACGTAAAACTATAATTCATAAAAGAAAACAAATCCTGGTCTCTTTAAACATTATTACATAAAACTAGTATATCGCTCGTGCGATGCACAGAGTGTAATATAATAAAGTATTGTCTAATTTTGATATTCAGAAATTGTATATTATAGGAATCGTAATGGAGTCAAGGCGGGGCGGGTATCTCAAGGCCCATCCCAGGCCATGCCCATTAAAGCGTGGAATGATTTAAGGTCGTCGTCTTAACCTGAACAAAATAGTTTAAAATTTATTAATTATTATTATTTTACTAATTAAATATATTTTCACAAAATATTATGTTAAATATCCAAAAATAAAATTAAATCTTTAGAAAAATAAAAAAAAAACAAATTGATTATATATTTGAAGCAAGTTTATATATACACCTATTGAAAAAACACTTGTAGAGTTGTCTGAAACTTTAAAAATTATATGTTTACTTAATGATTTTTGACAACTACATTAAATTAGATCAATTGAGACACAGTTGAAATTATACCAATAAATTACTATATACATTAATTTAATAAATAAAATCAGATTATCATTGATTTCTCGATAACAATATCATTCTACTTAAATCATGATTATTTGAGATACTATCTTATAACATAAAAGATTATTATTTTATAATAACAAATAAATATATTATAAGTACGTAATAGAATAAACAAATAGCATTTCTTTTATGTAATAAGTAATAACTTGTTGTATATTCAAAAGAGTATGGAAAATATAATATTTAAATTATATATAAATATAATTTTGAATCTTTTTACAATACAATATATATATATATATATATATCTAGCATTTCAATATTTAAGACATTTCATATAATATTTATACATTGAATTATTTTTATCAGATATAATACATAGATTCGAAGAATTATACATATACAGGATTTTCATATTTCAGGTATTTCATGTAATATTAATGGTAGATTATTTTCTCAATATAATACATAGATACATACAATTACACACACACATATATATATCTAAAACTTATATATATTATTCACGTTTTTGTAAGATAGTTTTTAATTTTCAATGTTGTTGTTCAAATATATATTCCATGTACATGTTTTCGGAGTAATGATTATTTTACTAATATTAATGTGTATTGTTCGGATTGTTTTTGGAAATTATGATCAAATATTTTGTGTTTTCCATATTTTTGATAAGAGAAAATACAATAGAGTATATAACTGTTCAACAAAAAATATTTTTTGGTAAGAAAATAAATAAAATAAATATTTCATTTGTTATTAAATTTTAAATTGTTAAGTATTGAATTATAATTAAGAAATTCAGAATATTCTGGAAACGTTACCAATTATAAAAATATATATAAGCATTCATATCACTTTTTTATACAATGGTCTTCATTATTTATTAGAGATGAAAATAAAAAACTATATTAGGAAAGTATAAATTATGTGAAAATTTGATTTACTGAAACTAAGAAATTTTTATTTTTTCAAATTAAGAAATCATAAAAGTTGTTTTCAAAATAAGTTTACATTAATAATCAGAACTTACCAAATTATGTTGAGGGTAAAAACCCGATTTACTAAAAATATGAAATTACAATTGTGAATACATATGAATATACAAATTGTTCAATAGCCCAAATGCATAACTTTAAAAACTCACTACAAAATAAAATTTTGAGTAAATAGGCTCTTGCTAGTTCAATCTGTAAGTCGCTCAGTTAGTAGCTTCAGTTAGAGCTCTCCTTTTAGTCAACCCTCTCCCTTGTGTTAGATCTTTTTTCAGTATATTATTTTATTTTATATATGCAATATGAGTGTCAAATTGAAGATCGTAAAAAGTGATTAATTTGATATATTACACATCAAAAACTAATCAAAAACGGAAAAGTTATTAAATTTGAAAAAGTAAAAATAATAAAATAAATATAATAATTAATGAAGTTCACACACATATTTGGAAAATCAATTAATGCAGTACACAAATTTGGAAATCATAAAATTACAATTTTTTTATCTTTTTTTTTCCAGACTTTTATTACTTTTTATAGCAATGAGAAATGGGCGGAAAAATTTCATAGTTACTATTTTGAGAATAGTCTCTCTTTAGGAAAAACAGACTTCTGGCGTTGGGAAGCGGGGTAGTGAAAAAGTGAAGCGCGCTAGCGCGCAACCGCTGATGAAAAGCCATCAACTTGTTACCGACCGGAGAAGTAGAGGAGTCAACCAAGGATTGGTTGGTCTTGCACAATAACTGATTCTATATATATATATATATATATATATATATAGATTAGGACATTAACCTTTGAGCAACTATGATTACTTTTTTTTTTAATAAGTTGGGAGTATTGGTTGGAAGGGAGGGGATAAATTTCAAAGAAACTGAAAGATATCGTGTTCGAACCCCGGTCAACACCCTTACAAAGGTGAGTGATACCACTTGAGCTACAAGCTCGTGGTAACTATGATTATTTTTATTGAAAATGAAAGAATTTGGTTTATCTATCTTAGCATTCTTTTATCCCACACAAACACAATTAAGTACGTCTATTAATTGATAGAACAAAAATTATACATGGATCAGTTTATGATAACTTTTTCTTGGATTTAGATTTTCTGTTCCAATTTTTTATTTCACTTTCTATTCCAAATTGGATGAATGACAAATGTAAAATAATCAGGCAATCAAACAACTCATGTTTATCTCAATGTCATATATTATTCATCCGGGCAAAGTAGAACATGAAGCGAAATAAAAAGAGTGGAATATAAAATCTAATCCCTATTTGTCTGGCAAAATTGCTTTTTTGGTCCGTTAAGTTGGCTCGATTTCGTTTTTAGTCCTTTAATTTTTATGGGTTGCGTTTGGCAAACACTAACTTTTCTAAACCTACACATTTAGTCTGATTTCGAAATTTCGGGGATATCTTATTCCTAAAATGCTGAGTTGGGCCACTTTTACATGAAATGACTATTTTGCCCCCTTTTTTTTTGGAGAAAACCTTGGTCATGTGCATATCACAAGACTTGTTTAATATCTCAATAAAATTAAATAACAAAAATAAATTAAATATAAGATTAAATTGAAGTAAAGAAAAAATCTGAACATATATTTATAATTTTATATAAAATTGACAAATATAAAATATATGTATTTACAATTTTCAATTATATATAAAAATTAAAAAAATAGAAATAATTTGAACAACCAATGAAAATATATATATATAATCAGTTATTGTGCAAAAAGAAGGTCTCTTGTGAGTCCGTCTCACGGATCTCCGCGGGTCAATAGGAAATCTGTGGTCAACAAAAAGTTGACGGTCCACCAAAATTAGCGTGAATACTTTTTAAGAAAAAAATACTTTTGAGCAAAAAAGTGATACTTTAATTAGAAACATGTAATACTTCTGATAAAAAGAAAGTGATACACTATGTTAAATATGGTGCTGAAGATGATGGCAATGGGAAGTGATTCCACATAGTGGCTGGACCAGAAAATTGACTTGACTTTAAGGATATGTGATATTTTTTTTGTTCAATATGTAATACTTTTTAGTTAAACGTGTAATATTTATTCACTTAAATGTATAATATTTTTGCACTTAAACGTGTAATAGTTTCCACTTAAAATTACAACAATATTCATTAGTTCAACATAAAACTGTAATATGTTTAACTTCAATGAGTATTAGTTCTCAGTTCAATACGTAATGTTTTTACTTAAACATGTAATACTTTTATGTTCAACATGTAATACTTTTTAACAAATACATATGAAAAACACAACGTATTTTCAATTAAAATATAATACTTTTACATTAAAAAGACTTTTCATGATAGTCTCATAGGAGTTCTATCACTTATTTATGACGCCACTGATCGCGAGAAACATTATAATAGACTAACATGTCGACTACATTACTAAACGGCCTATCTTCAGAGCATCTCAAAAAATAAACATGAGAAAAATCAATCCATCACTTTTTTACGTTGTCATTGATTGTGAAAAAAGATTACAATAGATTAGCATGTCGGCTACATCACAAAACGGCCTATTTTCGAACCATTAAAAAAACAAACATGAGAAAACATCAATTCATCTCTTTACTATATGCTAATTACCACAAAAAAATATTACAGTACACTAACATATCAGCTACATCACAAATTATTTCTCTTCAAGCCAGTCTATGTTCTCTTTTTATCCTCAATCTTTTGATTCAATCACCTTTCTTCAAACATAAATCAACTTTTCTTTTTCCAGCATATCCAATATCACACCATTTAGAGCACTTAAAAAATTCTCAAAAATATATTTATGCTTTCAATACTCGTCGTACAAAAGCCTCCAGAAACAACATATAATAACAATAATACATTTGACAAAAAAAACGACTGCAAGGAAATAAAACAAAAAACAAAAAAAATTGATAATACACTTATATAGAAATAATACATTTGACAAATCATCGGGCAGGGATTCTATTAAACAAATAATACTATAAAAAAATATAACACTTTTAAAGAAGAAATTGATACTTTATAAAACAAAAACTAATACTTTTTATTTAACAACAAGCAACATTAATCTATATTGTTTTCTATTGAACACAATTATTGATTCTATTGAACATATAATATCTATAAAAAGTGTAACACTTTTAAGGAAGAAACTAACACTTTTAATTTGACAGCAAGCAACAGTCCACAGGGTATTCTATTCAAGTGATGAAATCACATTCACATAGGTTACAATGGCAGTAATGAAAATCGCATAACATAAATCCAGAAATTGCGCAAACATATAAACCCTAATTTGACAAACAATGCATAACAAAATAGACTAAAAAATGAAGAACATAAAACAATAAATATTTATAGACAAAAATTGCAAAAAACAACAAAACAATATTTAACATAAACCCAAAAATTACACAAAACATAAACCCTAGTTTGGAAAATTAGAAAGAAAAAAAACTATTATTCAAAACAAATGAAAACACACGAAAAACATAAAAACAAGTATTTCATAGAAAGAATAACACAACTAATTAAAAAACCCTAGTTTGAAAAAATTCAAAAAATAACATTTAAAAATCACGAAAACATAAATAATACATATAAAAAACCTTACATATGAAGTCCGATGAATCTCTGTGTAGACATACAATTTGCAAGCAAAAAAAAAAATAGGGAAAAGAGAGAGAACTAGACTTTGGGAGAAATGAGGGGTTTTTTAACAGAATATTGTAGTTGAAAGATTTTATTACACAAATATGGTGGATTTGGGGGACATTAATTTTTTAAAGATGGTCGTTGTTTGCATCAACGACTAAAGCTTAGTCGTTGATGCAAACAACGACCAAACAATAATTTTTTTTCAAAAAATCGTCCCAGTCGTTGATAGAGATAATGACTGGGAATATAATTTTTTTTTTAAAAACAATTCCAGTCGTTGATGCAAGTAACGACTGGAATTTGAATTTTTTTTTAATTTTTTTTTGTCTGGTTGTCTTTCTTTAATGATTGGGTTTTGCAAATAACGTAATACACATAAAAAAGGATTCACTGGTCATATCCTTTCTCAATCTCATTTGTGTTTTGCACGTGTACTCCTAACTCCTATGTACCGACATATTTACAGCCTTTAAGGTGGGGCCATGAAAAAGGGGTCTGATCTAGAGATGTTAAACGGGCCGGCCCATTTAAACCGCAAAAAATAGGGTTTGGGCCTCTAAATGCTGGCCCATTTAAATCTGGGCCTTTTTGGCCCAGACCGGTCAGCTCGCAGGGTAAAAGGGCCAGCCCGCCGGGCCACCAAGCTGGCCCGCCAACCCTTTTTTTTTGGTATTTTTGAATTTTTATATAATATATGATTATTACTGAAATAGAAAAAAAGAAAAATGGGGCCACTGCAGTATCGATACCATGACCTCAACGTGGGAAAATAGTGGACAATTCGCTAGGCTGCACAATATTTTTGGTTATAACAGCGAACTTAGATTTATATCTGACACAAGTTGCGCCAACTGAGGTGGTAGAGATGTTAGACGATTTGCAGGCATTTCCTAAGAAAAATATTTTTATAGTAACTTAAAATTTAATCAATTATGATGATTTAAATGTTATATAATTTATATCTCTCTAATAAATACAATTTTTTTTAAATAAATGTGAGATATATATAAAAAATAAAAAAAGAGTATTTCTGATCACAAGCTGATCAGGTAACCAAAGTAAAGCCTGGAAACAGAGTCAAAGCAAATAACGAAATGGTCACAAGCCGACCAGATGGCTGAATGGTTAGGGCCTCGTTAAAACCTTCCAAGGTAAAACCCACCATTGTGGGAAAAATCCTTGGAAGGAAAAAGAGTACCCCCCATGAGAGAATGCGTCCAAAACAGAAGAAGCCAGAAGATGAGACACACTAGCTAACAAACCTATAGTTAGATTGGCCAACATAATCCTGAGTAAGAGACGAGATGATGGTCGTTGGGGGCACCCCCCACCACATAGCCTCGTGTGACGTCTTGCTAAGAATATCCACTGCCAGATTGCCTTCCCTAAAGATGTGCGAGACCACCAAATTCATATGAGAAAGAAGGTGCAGAGTGTATCGCCACATCCTCAGATGGTGCCAAGGAACCCCTGTGGATCTTTTCCGCAGCAACTCCACCATATATACCGAGTCCGACTCCAGCTATAGTTGATTCCAGCTCTTCGCAGAAGCATAATTAATGGCCCGCCTGGCCGCCATCAGCTCCGCCTCGAAAGCAAAACCCAAACCACATCTTTCCACAAAGCACCCACGAAAGAACCCTCTGCAGTTGCGAAAACTTCCGGAAGCAGTGAGACGCCCGGGCGCCCCCGTGGCGCTGCCATCGGTGTTAAGTTTGATCCAGCCCAACAAGGGTTTCTGCCAAGTAACCTGCACAATCTTCGGGGCCTGTCGTGGGCGCCCAGGAACCCGGACCTTGCGGAGAATGGAAAGGTCCCTTTGATCATTATGCATGCAACCTCGGTCCAAGGAAAAAGACTCAAGAATTAGAACACGAAGGCGTAGGATAGCCACCTCCAATGTCCAGTTCTTGTCATTGAAGGTCAAGTCATTTCGATCGCGGATGAGCAAATCTGGGATAACACCGCAACTCGCCAAAGAAAGGCAACCTGCTCACTGAAATGAAAACTCATTAAACGCACCAGGAATTCACTGAAGTTATAAGCCCGAAAATAATGGATATCAAAATATTAAAAAATCCACTTCCAAAGGCCCCCTGCAAAAACACATGAGACAAACAAATGATCTACAGATTCCACGTCAGCACAACAAAAACCGCAGACCGAGGGGCCTGTGAAGGAACCCCGCGGTCGCAGAACATCCAATACCGCAAGTCGATTATGGATGGCGCACCATGCCACAATCGAACGTCTTTTCGGAATGTGAGGTGACCAAATCCAGGAACCCCATTTAACCACCGGGGAGTGAGGGCGCAGATAGGCGTAAACCGACTTCGAGGTGATAGTCCCATCATCAAAATGTAGCCAAGCCCGCGTATCCGACGAAGCCGGAGCGATGGGGACTCTAACAATATCTTGGACCATATCCAAATATGCCTCTATGAACGACAACGTGAAGTGCCAAGTCTCGTCTAAAAGTAGTCCAAAATGCGCAGCCGAAATAAATGCTTGTACTCCTGCGGAATACCAATCCTATCGGCAATGGTGTAACCCAGCCAATTATCCAGCCAGAATGAAATGGCGGAGTTGCATCCGGGGATCCAGCGACAGTCCTCCAAGAATCCCGAGATCCCAAGCCGAACCCCTCTCCAGATGGAAGAAGGGATGAACGAACGGCATGGAGATCCATCTGAAGTCAGAAAACACTTTCTGAGGGTGCTGTAAACCAAAGAGTTTGAAGTCATATCTTCCAACCCATCTTCATAAGGAAAGCATTGTTGGCGACCACGATGGAGCGGATGCCCAAGCCTCCTTCCGCCCGTGGCATACAACAACGATTCCAATTCACCACCACTGATCCTTTAGAGTTCACATTTCCAGTCCAAATGAAGTTACGCATGGCCTTTTCCATTTGCCGTAGAAATGTTCTAGGCCAATTTTAAACCATCATCATATGCACGGAGGAACTAGTAATCACCGAATTCACAAAACAAACGCAGCCAACAATAGATAAAGAGGGCCCTTTCCACCTTTCGAACTTAAAAATAATCCTATCGAAAACTGGTTGAAGATCAGCCACTTTAGGCGCACCCTTGAATATGGGGGCGCCTAGATAGACCATAGGGAAAGCGCCCATATGCATCCCTGTAATCGTCTGAATACGTCCTCGCACATAATTAGAAACCATTTGCGCCAAAATAAACTTTAGATTTATTAGGATTGAAAATCTGTCCCGAAATGTCCGCATAGAGATTGAGCATCTGAATGATAGTACGTGCATTGCTCTTGGAGGCCCCACACATAATCATAATATCGTCCGCATACATGATAGACGAAGGAAAAACCACCTGCTTAGGCGCCCGGAAAGCCTAAAGTTGATTTCTTTTGACCGCCTCCTCAATTAATCTACTCAGAACGTCTTCCGCGATGCAAAAGAGCAGAGGTGATAACGGATCCCCCTGTCTAACCCCTCGAAAGCAAGAGAAGTAACCCACATGCGACCCATTCGGAAAAGGATCAAATTCTGGAAGATTGAAGGATAGTCTCAATCCAGTGAACGAACACTTCAGAGAAACCAAAGCGATGTAAAACGTGTATCAGAAAACCCCAATTAACCGTATCAAATGCCTTGCGGATATCAATTTTTAAAATCATATTAGCATCATTTTGTCCTTGCAAAATATTGAACCCTCCGAAACCAAAGCAATACGATCGTGAATCCTGCTGCCGGGATAAATCAAAGCGAGTATGAGACAAGTAAGAAGAAATAATAGAGCCAGGGCAGTCGCCAAAATCTTGGTGATAATATTAAAGAGGAAATTACTTATCACGATCGGCCTAAAGTCCTCCACCGCATTAGCCTCCTTAGTCTTAGGGATTAGTGCCATAAAACTGGCATTCAATCCCGCCGAAAAGGACGCCGTGATGAAGAAATAATGGACGGCTGCCACCACCTTATCTGACACAACTTCCCAGAAATGCTGATAAAATCTCCCACTGAAGCCATCCAGTCCCGGAGCACTGTCCAAACCCATATCAAACGCCGCCGCTTTTACCTCTGAATCCGAAGGGATAGCCGTCAAGAACACATTATCAATCGTGCTAACTGTAGGGGAAATCAGCTGGTCGACAAAAGTGTAATCCGAACTGATTTGTCCCGTGTTTGCGAAAAGGTCTGTATAGAATGAAATAATATAATTCCCAAGAACCACCGGATCATCTGCGTAACTACCATCAACCATCAAACCTTGTATCCCTGAGCGCCCATTTCGAATCTGGCAACGGTGATGGAAAAATGCCGTGTTGCGGTCCCCGTCCTTTAACCGAGCTGAGCGGGCTTTCTGTTGAAGAAAATCAGACTGCATAAGCAACGTGCGAGACAACGCACTCTGCGCCTCAAATTCCATCTCCCTGAGTGCCTCTATGAAGCCCTCGGATCTTATTGAAATAGAGACTGAACCTCCTGAAAATGAGAGAGAGTGGGACTATCCCTCAGAACATAGAGCTTTTCTTCTTCTAGCCCGGTCTTTTCTTCCTATCTCCAATAGGATAAACAAGACTAACTTGACTTCAAACTCTTTTAGTCAGTCCATCAGATTGTTCGGTGTGGTACACATATCTTTCAATGTCAATCAAGTAATAGAATTCATTCCCACTGTCTGAGGAAAACGTGAAGACTTGCCATTTTATGAGCTTGTAAGGGCCCGTTGAAGTCCCCGAATAAATGGGGCAAAATAGGGCTATAAGTAGGCCGTTTGCTATTGCTATAAGGGTTGCTCGCCTTTATACGGTTTGGCTTCGCTATCGCTCCTATGTAGTGGTCGAACTAAAAAGTGGTATTCCTGCCATACCAGAATGCCTATTATCTAGTGCTAGAAGCTTCGCCAGAAGCAAGCAAGATGAGGGTGCCCTGCTTCGTAGACAAGGCTCGTTCCGTACTTGACTTACGAGCGGAATATAGTTCTCGGGGTTGCATCTGCTCTTTCCTTCGTATCCGCCTAGCAGTAGCTATCCAATATCTGCTTGAATCTGACAGACCCTTTCCATCTGATAATCCACCTGACGGTTAACATCCCCAAATACTTCCTTATTCCAAACCTTAATCGTCTGTCGCAAACTCTTGAGCTTCCACATGACGCGCTGCAATGGATTGGGCGACGCGCACGGGAGAGCTCAAGAGGCAGTAACAATACTCCGGAAAGAATCGTGATGGATCCACATATTTAAAAACCGAAAAGGAGACGGACCCTTGCTAATGGAAGAAGAACAAGAGACCAGGATGGGATGGTGATCGGATCCAATACGCGGAAGAACTAAACCCTTAACAACTTGCCAAAAGGAGAAAAATTGACCAGTTGCTAAGGCTCGATCCAACTTAGCCTGAAGAAGAGATATAGGCCTTCGAGGGGAGCACCAAGTAAATGAGTTCCCCGTAGTCGGCACAACAAATAATCCTGCATCCTCCAAGAAGTCCCTGAAGTCCTTACAAGAAGCCTGGGATAAAGTACCAGATCCAGAACGCTCATGATATCCCAACACCGCATTGAAATTCCCAATAAGCAGCAGATTAGTAAGACCCAAATTCCTCAGATCCAACCAAAGGGCACGACGAGCAACATGATCATACAAACCATGAGCAAAACCAACATGGAAAACCATAGAACCAAATTGAATTTGCAGAATAAGACATTGAGAAGAAGACAAAACCTGATTCTGAACTGAAATATTCGCATTGTATAGGACCCAAATATCCGGGCGTCCATTCGCCCGGAAGCTCTGAGTAGCGAACCTGAGTCCCAAGCTATTCCAGTAAGAATCCGAAATGGATGAAATGTCCACCTTAGGTTCGCAAATGGCTAAAATAGAAGGTTTATGTTTTTGACATAAAGCCTTAAGAACATTACGAGATGCAATGTTCCCAATCTCCCGGATATTCCAGAAGATGCAATTCATTGAGACGGCGGGAGAGGTGGCGCCCGTGTCGATTGCACGGTAAAAACAGGCGTGTGGTGCGCTGCAGAGTCTGACGATTGAGAGTTACCAACTTCATCTGCATAATCTGCCCATCTCCTGCAAAGTTCATTTCATGTGGCTCCGGGCGCTCCGGTTCGATAGTAATGTCATGGACCGGGGGCGACGGACCCGACGTAACACTCCGGAGAATTCTAGATTTTGCCGAGTCCAAGGAGCTGTCCCAGAAAGCACGACACATGAATACAATACTATAATCTAAAAAATTTAAACTTTTCGTGACTTAATTGTGACAAAAAAAATTGAAACTTTATGCAAATAATTATAAGAATGAATTTGTTGTATTTTGAGATTCCAACTTATCTCACGCACAAACATTGAACATCAAATCGTGTTTTATCATTATTTATATTTATTTAATTTGTTTGATAAAAATCAAAAGGTATTAAGAAAATATTCATTATATAGTTTTTATCATTCTACATTGTAGTTTGTTGTTTCTATTTTCATTTTAGAAATGAGTTTTTGCACATATTTTTGTTTTAACTCTTATTGCAGTAAGTATGTTCTTAAAGTTCAAAGCCTTTGACGATAATGATGATGTTTGATTATATTTGAATTTTAAGACTTTTATCCTTGTAATGCAACATAAAAATATTGTGTAATTTAGTTTTGCATATTTAGTTTGATTGTTATATTGTTATACATGCTTTAGTATAAAAAATAGATTTAAATAAAAAAATAAATTTTTTGGCTTGTAGCCCGTTAGTGGCCCATTTAGCCCCAAGCCCGCTAGAGTTAGGGTTAATTAGGTTCGCAAAATGCTAGCCTGCATAGTAGTGACCCGTTTAGCCCAAAGCCCGTTAGGGCTGGCCCTATAGGGCTAAGACCAGCCCGTTTAACATCTCTAGGTCAGACCCCTTTTTCATGGCCCCACCTTAAAAGCTGTAAATATGTCGGTACATAGGAGTTAGGAGTACACGTGCAAAACACAAATGAGATTGAGAAAGAATATGACCAGTGAATCCTTTTTTATGTGTATTACGTTATTTGCAAAACCCAATCGTTAAAAAAAGACAACCAGACAAAAAACAAATTTAAAAAAAATTTCAAATTCCAGTCGTTACTTGCATCAACGATTGGAATTGTTTAAAAAAAAATTATATTCCCAGTCGTTATCTCTATCAACGACTGGGACGATTTTTTGAAAAAAAAAATTTATTGTTTGGTCGTTGTTTGTATCAACGACTAAGCTTTAGTCGTTGATGCAAACAACGGCCATCTTTAAAAATTAATACCCCCCAAATCCACTATATTTGTGTAATAAAATCCCTCAACTATAATATTCTGTTAAAAAACCCAGAAATGAGGGAGAAAGCGAGAGAACTATGCAGGGAAATAAGAAAGAAAAAAAGAAACAATAGTGAGAAAATGAGTTGAAGAAAATTAAAACATATAAAATAAAACAGGCAAGAGGATCGGGTTGGGAGTCGGGTTGGGCATGACTCGTCTTAAAAAAAAAACTCGTAGGCGATCATATATAAATTTTTGCCATATATAAAGGGAATTAAAATCACCACATGTGTTTGTTTTGGTATCACCATACATCATTAGAAAACGGATGAGATCTTCTATTCCAAAACCGTGTTTCATCTCCTATTCCAACCGTGTGGATGATTGACACGTGTATTACACTTACCATATTAGAACCCCACAATTTATGCTTGATTTATGCTTGAAAATAAACATGGTGTTCGCCTATATTTTTAGCTTCACCGCAAGTGTACGGTGTACGTTATCGAATAGGGTAGCAAGGTCGTATCCACGGAGACTAATAAATTAATATGCTAAGTATTGATCCAAGATAGTCTTATTTTTATTTAGACGATCGAAATTGGATGATTGTTGTATTGAGATTAAGACAATTTAAATCATTAAAACACAAGATTAAGATAACACAAATGAAAGAAGTATCAAGATAAAAAAATGGATTTCCGAGTTAAGGTTTCGATTAATAATCCTCTTGTTATCCGGTTTAATCAAGCCATGTTATTATCAATATTCCTATAAGACGATCACAAAGCTATTTTATCCTCCCTCTCGAGATGCATATAAAATGTAGATTGAAATACTTATGCTAGCATCTCTACTCAACATAAAGCATTCAACTCCCAAAAGCACTAAAGATCAATTGTCCTCACAAATATTTACAAACCTCTCGATTCATGCAAATATTTGTGTCGAGTATTCAAGATCTAATATTGAAACTCATCTCTCGAATTATGAATCAATATATCAAACAAGTTAAATCATTGATCAAGTGATAAAACAAGAATAAGCTCAAAATACTCAAATAGGCTTCAAGATAATAACTTCAACTAAGATTAAAACATCCAACAAGAGTTCATTAATCTACTTCCAAAACCCAGAAATCACTAGAGTTTAGCTACACATGATTAAACAACTTATACACAAAGTGTTCAAAGTCATTACAAATGAAAATGAAAGATTGAAACTAAAAGAGAAGCAAGAAAACTTAGGAACGTCGACAATCTCTCGATATATCTCCGTTTTTCAAGCTCCGATGCAACCCGATTATCTCCTTGATATCCTCCTTCAAGAGTTGACTCTTGTCTTGTGTTGTAGATCCCAAAAATGCCAGAATCCCCTTTGTGTGCGCCCCCCAAAAAGCCTTTTTATACCCACCATCAAGTTTAGGGCTTAATGCTGTAGATTATGGGATTCCAGCGCAGACGACGGGTGGTGCGCCCGCGCACGGGTTACCCGTGCGCCACCCTGCTGGAATAACCCAACTCTCTGTAGGGCGTACGGGTGGTGCGTCGGAGCACGGCCTACCCGTGCGCCACTCCGGTGAAATAATCCGATCCTCTGTAGGACGCACGGGTGGTGCGCCCATGCATGGGCTACCTGTGCGCCATCTTGCAGCTCAATAATCCTTATACGGGGTGCACGGGTGGTGTCTTGAGGCACGCCCAACCCGTGTGCCCCCTGTCTTTTCCGTAAACGCTCAACTTTTGCTCTTTTAGGCTTCACTTTTCGTATATCCACTCAATTCTCCATGTTTCCACTTTGCTTTCCTCGTATTTGTATTCAATTAGCTTCAAATATCATGAAATTCCTACAAAATAAGCAAAGTGTAATATCTTTTCCACAAGGAGTGAATATGTAACATTTAACGCGAGTATATGCATGTTTACTCATCATTATAGCTCGAAATACGCCTCAAAATACATGCAAAACTCAAGCCTATCAAAATCCCCCAAACTTAAACTGTTGACCGTCCCAATCAACAATATTTAGAACACGATAAAGCACAACAGGGAGATAAAGATAACATCGCACACATAGAATCCACAAGAAAATCCATATTGTTTGTCATGAATGTTGACTACAACTCAATCAAGCCTCAAATATCTAATCAAAGAACACACCTCAAATAAAACAAAGTGAAATGCTCTAAATTCCAACTCTCGAAGTTAAGTGTATACTCTCATCTCACGAGAATATAGGATGTGTTTACGCTCAAATCAATTCGATGTCGCAAAATTGACATAGGCTTGCAATTCGTCTCATATCTCCGCCACTAAAGTGTATGCAATTTGTGAATCAGAAAGGACTTTCTCATTTGGTTGTAATGAAGGCTCTTTGGTTTGGATAGGAAATTTTGGATAAAGTGACTCAAACTCGAGTATATAGACCGATGAGCATATCAATCATTTTCATTACAATCCCATATGCTCTCCAATCATCCCTCATTTTTATCAACTTCATTTATCTCCATTTCCTTTCTTTCTTTTGAGAATCACCTCCATTCACAATCCTTCGCCCCCCAAGTTTATCAACTTCATTTTTTTTTTGTATCCACACTTTTCATGTATTAAAATGCTATGTCTCAAACAACTCATAGACAAATTGTTCATATTCATGACAAGCTAAAATGAAAGATTAAAGCACAAACAACTCATAGACAATTTTTTTTTCATTTAACCAAGTATGCCCAAGTATCTTATTTTTCAATTTCCACTCATTCAACCTCGTTCATTCCCCTTTTACTCAACGTTATACACTCAAGTTTAAAGTGATGGATATATATTAAGATCAAGGGTTAAATTTTGTGGTTATCAAAGAAATAGGCTATAGGCTCAACTTGGCTAACTAGGAGTTTTCAACATTTTTAGGTAGGCAAAAGGCTTGAAAGGCTAGCAAAGATGGCCTTTAATCACATTCACAATTCACATACACATGTGGCCTTGACAGAGATACCCAAGCAAGTTCTAGAATTCTGACAACACGAATGATACCCTCAATCACAACAAGACTGCACAAGATATAAGCAGTAAAGGCTCAAAGCTCACAGGCTTGTCAAAATATAATTCGAAGCATCACACCAAGTTTTTCTTATTAACAAGCTCAAAGTTATCTATTCAAGGCTCAATCAATTCATAACCAACATCCAATCCCAACAATATGAATTCTCAATCAACACACAAACAACAAGTTGCAACATGCTTGGTCAACACACTCTCTAACCACTATGAAAGCAATAGACGTGCTAAAGCTATAAATGTGCTCTAATGCAAATGCAACCTAGAATGCTCTAATGCAACTATATGAAAACACAAAATGCATGAATTGTTTTTTTTTTTTTTGTATCCACACTTTTCATGTATTAAAATGCTATCTCTCCCCCCAAACTTGAATGAAATTATAGTGTCCTAAGGGGAAAAATAGAATTCCAATAACGAAAAGTGGGGATACACCTGAATCACTGCGGTGGCGGTGGTGGGAAGTGGCCTTGAGAAATATGCCACATTTGTAGCTGTTGGATCACTTGCCACGTCTCCTCGGAATGCCGCTCAGATCGCTCGCTGAACGCGAGAAAATCAGCCCTATGTTGCCTCAAATCCTCTCCTTGCCGCCTCAACTCGTCTTCTTGCCACCTCAAGTTCTCCCCAAACGCATAAAACATGTCTTGAAAATCAGTGCCGCGCTGGGGTCCTCCACTATGAGAAGGACCGGGACGATCCCAACTTTGAGAATGTCGGGGGTGATCGCCTCCGTGTGAGGACTCGGGTATATCATACCCAATTTGGGGGTGATGAGGTTCCATCCCCATTTCGCGTCTATGTATCTCATCCTCCTCCGCCACCATATCTTCTTCATCCAAGAAACCTTCAACTCTACGCTTCTTTCTTGCCTCTATAACTTCGGTAATTCGGTTATGTGCGTCAGAGTTCATTAGGAAGTTGGTGGTGTCCGTCAATGTATCGACGGTGGTGTATGGCGGGTTAGGCAACGGAAATGCATCACCTTTCTTTTGTAGAAGTACCAATGTGTTGTCTTCTTTTGCTATGAACTTCATGTGGTGCAACGATGCCAAGTTAACCCGAGTGCTGCCCGGGATAGGCTCTAAGCCTCGGAAATCGACATTGAAATGCCGGCAATAGGGGTAATGAGGCCCCTATAGAAATCATACCCCTTCCCACCTAGCTAAGCGTTTCGATTTGCTCGGCAAAAATTGACGGCGGTGTTGTAGGGGTGTTTGTGACCATACAAAATGAGGAGGTAGAGCTCCTTAGTCGTCATCCCTCCAATATTTCCTCGGCGAACACGGAGGATGCGTCACGCGTTGTATATACGTACTCAAAACCGGATTCGGATCCATGAGGCTTTGGCGGTCCCGCGCTGCATACAACATCGGCCGTTTGTGGTGTTTCCACAAGCATTCTCAAGTCGTATTGATCATAATGGGGCATCGGGGGTACGTCAGCGGTTGTTGGGACCTCGAAAATGGTGTTCAATTGGGTCATAGACAATTATCTGACGAACGTTCGGTTCAAAACCTTGTTTGGAAATTTTATCATATACGGTATTAAAAAGTAGGTGATCCATTGATTTGAGTACAAGCGATCAAATTCCATGGCCGATTACACAAGTACAAGGGTTTGTCAAACCCCAAAAAAATCTTTTAAATGTCGCCACCTTCACGTCTTCTCATGAAGTTCGTCCATCCAATTTGTTGCGAAAGACATTCCATTAGCATCCTGATATCATGTATCAACTAAAGTTTGGGATTAAAGCTAAATCATGATGCAAAACTTGCCTTCTTTACTATGATCGTTACCCCAAACAAGCGGGATTATTTGCCATGTCTTATTCATAGTTCATTCAAATCCCCCATTTTCAAGGTGTTTGACCCCAAAGAATAATATAGCAAAAATATCAAAATAAGCACCTATCATGATCCTTTTACATAAATCTTGCCACGAATCAAAGTGAAGAACTTGAACCCTAGTGCTTTTTTCTCACATTCTTCAAGCAAATGTGCGATGTAAAGTGAAGTTCAATTTGATCCACAATTTGAGTAGAATTTACAAGAAATTTCAAGCTTCCATAATTTAGTTTTGGAGAAAAGACGGTTTAAATCATTCTATTAGCAGAGCGCACGGGTATCATCATGGCACCACCACGGATTTTCCCAAACTAAAAGAAAAAGTCAAATAAGGTGTGGAATTAAAGATTTTTTTCTTTACTAAAACAAAATAAAAATAAAAAAATACAAATAAATTAAGAATAATTCTATTAGCAAAATTGAAACTAAATCAAATTTAGCATTCATCAATAAATTCCTTTTAAATCTCCTCGAAATGAGGCTTTCACCTCATCGTGCGATTTTCCATGCCAAGGTGTTTGATAATTTGCTTCAAAGATTGATAATCCTGCATATTATCTTTAGAATGCACACAATATTAGCTTGAAAACTTTTATGTTCATCGTGCGAAAAATGCCTTTCTTTTTTCAAAATAAGCAGCTATTAGCTTGAATTAGCAATTGTTGTTGTTTTACAACCATTAAAATATATCATCATCAACTTGTAATGTAAGCTTTTAGCTTAAATGACCAAAAATGGAAAGTATAAGAGGGTGTCACAGCTCATTCATATGGAATTTAGAAAATTTGGGAATATCAAAGACTTTTAAGAGCACATCTTTAGTAACCCGTTGGTGAGTGATCTTTCTCACGAGTTATAGGGTGACA
Organism: Rehmannia glutinosa; assembly: GCA_016081115.2. NCBI lineage: Eukaryota > Viridiplantae > Streptophyta > Magnoliopsida > Lamiales > Orobanchaceae > Rehmannia > Rehmannia glutinosa. The sequence goes on from CM071933.1 coordinate 17,160,664, forward strand.
AATGGATGGAATTCGATGTAAAGTGCAAGATCACTAGATCCCACAAAGTACATTATCAAAGAAAATAGACTAATAAATTAATATGCTAAGTATTTTCCTTCCAAGATAGTCTGTCAAGTTGACCATCCCATTTATTTTTATTTAGATTCCCCTAAAAAATTTGGATGATTGTTGTATTGAGATTAAGACAATTTTTTAAATCACTAAAACACAAATTGATTAAGATAACACAAATGAAAGAAGTATCAAGATAAAAAATGGATTTCACGTTTCTTAGCTCTTTTTGTTTATCTATTTGTTGCTCGGTTCCTCCTTTAAGTTAAGGTTTCGATTTTAATAATCCTCTTGTTATCCTAGTCGTGCATTTAATCAAGCGTGATTTGGCGTTATATTATCAATATTCCTATAAGACGATCACAAAGCTATTTTATCCTCCTCTCTCCACTTTTCATGGGTAGCATTCTCGAGATGCATATAAAATGTAGATTGAAATACTTATGTTAGCATCTCTACTCAACATAAAGCATTCAACTCCCAAAAGCACTAAAGATCAATTGTCCTTTGTATTTCACAAATATTTACAAACCTCTCGATTATGCAAATATTTGTTGAAATTCGAGTATTCAAGATCTAATATTGAAACTCATCTCTCGAATTATGAATCAATATATCAAACAAGTTTTAAATCATTGATCAAATGATAAAACAAGAATAAGCTCAAAATACTCAAATAGGCTTCAAGATAATAACGTTTTCCCAACTAAGATTAAAACATCCAACAAGAGTTCATTAATCTACTTCCAGAAAAACCTCATACAAAAATCACTAGAGTTTAGCTACACATGATTAAACAACTTATACACAAAGTGTTCAAAGTCATTACAAATGAAAATGAAAAATTGAAACTAAAAGAGAAGCAAGAAAACTTAGGAACGCGATTCGACAATCTCTCGATATATCTCCGGTTTTCAAGCTCCGAAAGCCATTCAAATCCCCCATTATCGGATGCAACCCGATTATCTCCTTGATATCCTCCTTCAAATAAGAGTTGACTAAAACAAAATAAATAATTGTCTAAATTAAGAATGTTGTAGATCCCAAAAATACGAACGGCGAATCTATATATTTTTGTGCCCCGAAAAAAGCCTTTTTATACCCACCATCAAGTATTTTAGGGCTTAATGCGATCGACAGTGGATGATGGGATTAAGACAATTTAAATCACTAAAACACAAGATTAAGATAACACAAATGAAAGGTATCAAGATAAAAAAATGGCCAGTTAAGGGGTTAATAATCCTCTTGCAGGCGCCACGTTATTATCAATATTCCTATAAGGCGGAATAACCCAACTCTCGAGATGCATATAAAATGTAGGAAATACGGGTGGTGCATCTCTACTCAACATAAAGCATTCAACTCCCAAAAGCACTAAAGATCAATTGTCGCCACAAATATTTACTCGATTCATGCAAATATGAAATAATTGAAACTCCTCTCGAAGGAATCAATATATCAAACGGGTAAATGCATTGATCAAATGATGCAAGAATGGGCTCAAACCCGTGCGCCATGGCTTCAAGCCTCCAATAAAGATTAAAACATCGACAAGGGTTGCACGGGTGGTGTCTTGAGGCACGCCAACCCGTGTGCCAAATGAAAATTTAAACGTAAACGCTCAACTTTCGCTCTTTTAGGCTTCACTTTTCGTATATCCACTCAATTCTCCGTGTTTCCACTTTGCTTTCCTCGTATTTGTATTCAATTAGCTTCAAATATCATGAAATTCCTACAAAATAAGGAAAGTGTAATATCTTTTCCACAAGGAGTGAATATGTAACATTTAACGCGAGTATATGCATGTTTACTCATCATTATAGCTCGAAATACTTTGCTTTCCTCGTATTTGTATTCAATTAGCTTCAAATATCATGAAATTCCTACAAAATACATGCAAAACTCAGTATATGCATGTTTATCACATTATGGTAACTATCTATCACATGGTAAGTGTAATACACGTGTCAATCATCCACACGGTTGGAATAAGAGATGAAACACGGTTTTGAAATAGAAGATCCCATCCGATTAGCGAATTAACAATGTGATTGTATGGTTAAAAACCCAACATTGAATGGTCAAACGATATTCTTCGTTCATTTCACAAATTGACATTTGTTAATTAAATTTCAATTTTTCGTTCTTGTTTTTCTATTTTATTTATTCTTTATTCGTTATATTCATGCATGAAACTTGAAGATAAATTACTTTTTAATAGTCAAAACAATACTATATTAATTTTTCAAACACATACCATCATGAATTTAAAAAATAAAATGTAAAAGAAATAAAATATAAGATTTGAATGAACACCTAGAGATCGACATCGAATCCATCATTAATCTTCTTATTACATTCTGGCCAACTCTCTTAAACAACAAATAGTCAACAAAATTACCTACTAATATGACTGATAAAACTATCCATCTCCAACCGCGTAACGCCACCCTCCGCCACCGCCATCCTAACAGCGCCACCCAACTCCTCCGCCGTCCGCCGTATCTCCTCTCCTTCCTCCAACGCCATCAACTTTCTAACCACCCCGGAAATCGTAGACGATGTCAAAATCTTATCCCTCTCCGCCCAATCCTTCACAACTAACCCAACTTTCAATATCTTGGTCATCAAAAAGGCATTTCTAGGCTGATCCGAATGCATCGGCCACGCCAATATTGGTACACCCATAGAAATACTCTCCATGCAAGAATTCCAACCACAATGGCTCATAAACCCACCAGTCGCAACGTGGCCCAAAATCTCCAACTGTGGGGCCCAATCTCTCACCACGATCCCTCTTTCTTTAACACTCTCTAAAAACCCGTCAGGCAGTTGGGGTTTTGTCGTTTCACTGAAATCTCCTGTATCCGCGTCTCTTAAGACCCAGATGAATTTCACATCGCTTTCTTGAAGCCTATTTGCCAGCTCTTTGATTTGTTCCTCGCAAAATGAAGTTGTGGTTCCAAATGAAATAAAAATCACGGATTTTGGTTCTTGATTTTCCAGCCATTTTAGACATTCGTGAGAAAAAAACACGTCAGGTTTTTTCCCCGTCAGGTTTATGGGATTGAATGGCCCTATAGCCCAATGTTTTTTCTTGTTTTCGTCATTTTCCGACATTTTTTCGATTAAATCCATGTATTTACCTTCTACTACTCTGGAAGTGTTGTAAAGACTCCCAGAGATTAAGCCAATGTATTTCTGTTCAGAAATAATGAACTCCATGAATTCAGATGTAAAGCAATCTTCAAGAGAAGGGATTTGTTCTTTTATTTCGTAGTCCTCAACTGGAAATGGATAATTAATATCAGGGCTTTCCTGGAAATACCAGAAAACTGAGAAAGCCGAAACGCTGTGGAAAATGTAAGACTCAGCGTTTTGTATGGAAACCACATCTTGGACTACGGACGACATTAATGAGTCATGGATGACGACGACTCTGTGTGAAGTGTGTGAAAGAGAGTGGAGGAGTCCGGCAAGCGGTCGCCGGAGTTGGGAGGCGGCGTTGAATAGCGGCTGGAGGTGTGACGGGAATTTGTTGGCGGCGTTGGGGTTAGGGCAAGGAGTTTGGAATTCCGGGATTGGGAGATCGTGGAAATGGAGGTTGGCGGCGGCGCGTGGGTCCCAGCCGTGGACGCGGAGCTTGGTTTGGTGGATGTGGGTTGCGGTGCAGACGTAGTGGACGGGTATGTCGTTGGCGGCGATGAGGCGGCTGAGCTGGAGGAGCTGGTTGAGGTGGCCTTGTGCCGGTAGAGGCACCATTACCACCGCCACTCTGGTTGAGATTGAGTCATTCATTGTGGCCATGGGCTAGGCTTTCTTCAGTTGTGAAGTTTGTGTATTATTTTGGATTTAATGTTGGTCCAATGTTTCTAGCTAGTGAGATGTGGTGAATTTTGTTTGGTATTTATTGAAGTTACAAATTCTTGTTTATTATTGATCTTAATGCTTTGATCCATGATGGTGATGATCTCTATGTATGGGATTTGGCTTTGATGTTTGTAAGTATTATTTGGAAAGTTACACTCTTGTTATGTTTTAGAAAATAATAAATCAATCCTCCTTACTATTTGGCAACTCATGTAAAAATTAATCTTGCTTAGTCCAATATAATAGAATTTTTAATTTTTGTTTTTGAATAATCTCTATGTCAAATATATATCATCAGGATTATAACCAAAATTGTAGTTTTAGGAGGGAATTGGATAATGGTCGAGTGGTTAAAGGGTTATATGGTTTTCAATGGAATGGAAAAAAATATTTTCCATTCCATTGAGATAAATTCTTAATTTTTTATTGAAAACTGTGTAAAAGTGAAAATATATTTAGTTATTAAAATTGACATAGAATTTATAGGGTGAAAATTTGTTTAGAATGTTGTTTTGAATTTTGTTATTGTATGAGTGATGTTGGTAGGAAAATAATAATATATAATTGGATGAAATTGATAGTGGTAGGACTTACAATATAATGAATATTTAATTTGAAAATGATGATTTATGTGGATGTGGTTGTAGTAGTGTGACTCCCAATTATATAATATAAAATTAAAATTGAGTATGTGGTGGGTCCCACCTATGTAGTATAAGTTTAAAATTGGATATATATGTGTGTGCGAATTTAGAATATAGAGTTGAGATTATAAAATGAGAAATTGGAATGAAATATTTTTAATGAGATTGAGTAAAAAAAGTGATTTACATATTTCAAACAGTGAAAAGATAGAGTATCCCTAATGGACATACAACTTCTAATACTATCAAATCCAAACTAGAGGTCCGGGGTTTGCCATCACCTCGTCCCTTCATACAAAGATAAGTGATTTTAACCCATACGTAAGCACAATTAAATAATTGGAAGTGGGGAAATTTTTGAATTCTTGTACAAGGGACATGGCTACTAGGTCTGGGGATGACAATTTTTGCCTGACCCATTCTGGTTCAATCTCTGTGGATCGCCCTGCCTTGTGACCCACGGTGGGTAGGGCTGGTTTGGGTATCGTTTCTGCCTTTATCTATTTTAATACATTTCGTATATATTTTGCATGTATAATATTTATCATAATATAATATTATATCTAGCATTTATAAATTGGTAATGACAACTTTTGTAACGAATATTTTATAAGTATATATTTTTTATATTTAATTTTATTTAATTCTGGTTATGACGGGTCGCCCCCCCGTAATCGAGGGTGAGTCTAGGTCTTTAGATGCCTGACCCACCTCATTATCATCCCTTACTAGATCTAGCCTCCTCCACTTCAAGCGGGATATCTATATCACATGATGTATATATGCTCCAATATCATGTATCCAATATCATCATTATACACCAAGTGTATAATACTACATAAATAATGCATATGAGGCATGGATGATATATTATCGAAATAGGAGATAAAAACTTCAATGAAATAGAGAATCCAGGATTGCATTTCATTCGGCTCATTTGGCTTTGGATTTGGCTTTTCAATCTATAGTAGGTTTTATTTTTGTTTTTTCCTTCGTATAAATGTAACAATTTCAGAACCTTCTACAGCTGCTAATGGATACAGGACGAGACTGGTACAAATTCCTTATAATCTCAAAGAGCAACAATGTTACTGCATGATCAATTTATGTACTATATATGGCCGAATTGTGAAAAATGTCCCTTTCATTTAAGGCATTTCTTATTGTAAACTTTCACCATAGAGCGGCTTTGGTTGTATTAAAAGAGACTAGCTAATTCCTCATCAGTTCTATATATATTGTCTTGCACCTTTAATTAATTACTATTAAAGACCAAAAAATATTTTTCTTGCTGATTTATTTTTTACCTTTAAAATAGTAAATGCAAATTAAAATTAATTTTTGACATTTTCAATAGTAAAGAACAAATATTTTATACGACGAAAGGTCATATTTATGCCTATAAATATGACTTATTTCTCACTTTTGAAAACACACAAAAACTCATAAAAATCTCCATATATCTCTAAAACTCTTGCAATTTTATTTTTGGTTAATCTCAGGCATAATTTTTCAGTTCGTCGGAATGGGTAATCCGATTTTTTTGTCTTAACCTAGGAAACAAACGTCCAGAATAAGAGACAAATTTGTTTTAAGTATAGTGTGTTGAACACACGATTCAAGCTAATTTTTATTTTTGCTTACTTTGCAAATTTTACCGATTCGGGTTTTCAATTCATATAAATTGTATTAGAAAAACACTACTATTGTTCTACAATTTTTACTTACAGCTTTTTTTGTAGGTAAACTAAAATTTTCTAATCTTTTTCGGAGAATATCATTTAAAAAAATAAACATAAAACGAAGTAACAACTTTTGTACCTCCAAAACCCATAAATAGAAATGACAGTTCTATATTTGGATGATAAGGGGTTGTCTGCAGCCACGTATATCTTTGTGGTTTCCATTTCGAATGGTCACCTCTTGCTAGAAAAGGTCAGGCCACGACCACTTTTGCTTATAACTACAAACCCAGAGAAGTATGACTTCTCTGTAACCCTGCCACTCTGTGCTTTTCACTTATTGGTCATGTCACGTGGGAGCTCTGTTTTGCGATCAGATATTGTGGTCCAAAAATCTGATATTGTGTTCTTATTCTTTTTTTTTTGTTTTTTGAGAATGTGTTCTTATTCAAGATAGCGATGAAATTTGGACTTATAAGATTGTGATTGGTTGTGAGAATTTTCCCAAAATTTTATTTTTGAATGAAATTGTTTTACAATATTTGATTGTTTGTGAGGAAAATAAAAAAATTTCAAAAAAAATCTCATTTCTCTCCAAAATAACTCATTTTTTCTCTTTTTTTCCCACACTTCCCAATACCCAATTATACTATTTATTTTTCTGTCCCTATTCATATAAAGAATTTCGATAATTTCTTTAATTTATCACTACTTTTATTATTTTTCTCTTAATCTTGATAACAAAAGGTATAAAAGGAGATACATATTGCTGATTTTTGTTTCAAATTTTCTTTTTCATTCGATTTTCTTGCATTATATTTTACACTATTACAAAAATAATCACAAACAATCAATATCTCTAAAAGATTCTTCATCACAACAACACAATCATTACTTTTTATCTACACATTTAAAAATAATAATCACCATTGTTTTCTTAAAAAAATAAAATTGGACGGAATGAAAGCATAACCAATCATAGCCTAAGAAATCCATTTTCAATTATATTGTGTCTGAATTAAAGGATTTTAGAGTGAAAAATTTTATATTTATAATAAATTTGAATGTCCGGTGTAGTTTATTTGACATGGTTTTCAAGCTATTGCGTTAAACCCTAGTGTTTACTAGTGTGCACTCGATTGATTGTAATTAATTGTGTATTTTCCCATTATAACAACAAAATAAAATTTGACATTTGACATCTTTATTACTTTTCAATTTGGACAAAAATTTGGGTTAGACTGTCTAACAAGCCTTTTCATAGGACGGATCCAACTCCGCCCGAGTTTTTTTGTAATTTCATGCACCGGTGGTATTTTTGTAATATTCTGTGGCGGTATCATAGGATCTCCGGACCAATGACATTTTTTTTAATATTAGGGGATGTTAAAAGTATTAGGGCGCGATTGGATATACTTCCATTTTGAAAATTTTCATTTTGCTAGAAAATAGTGGTAAATAAAATTGGAAGAGAAAAGATGAATTTGAAGAGTTTGATTGGATGTGAGATAAAAAAGTAATGATGAAAATTGATTTGATTTAAAAATAATAAAATAATAATTGGATGTGATTGGTAGTTAGAAATGTGTGAGTGAGTGAATAGTAAAATTTGTGGGAGAATGTGTAATAATGATTAATTTTTTGTGGAAAAATGTGTAGATGTGATTGGTAAGAGAAAAAATGAGAAAAATGAAAGTGAGATAATAGTATACTTTCTGAAAATTTTCATAAACAATCACATGTTTGGTCAAAAAAATCTTCTTCAGCGAAACGAAAATGGAATCTCTTCCATATCCAATCGCAGCTTTAATTTTTCCCCTGGAAAATATTAGTAGTACATCTTAAAAGTATTAATAGTATATCTGAAAAGAATTAGTAATTCCATTGAACCATATTTTTAGTAGCCCACGTGAAAAGTATTGATTTTTTGCCTCAAAAGTATTAATATTTAACCTAAAATGTATTAGTTGTTCCCTTGAAAAGTATTAGCCAATGATGTAATATTAGACAATCTCAGAAATATTAGTTTTTCTCTTGAAAATTATTAGCAATCCCTTAGAAAAATATTAGTAATCCCCTGGAAAACTATTAGTAACCCCTTGAGTAGTATTTTTTTAGTAATTCACATGAAAAATATTGATTTCCCCCCCAAAAGTATTGGCATTTCCCCTAAAACGAATTAATAATCTTATTGAAAAGTATTAGGTTTTTTGATTAAAGGTATTTTAGTATTTCTCCTGCAAAGTATTAGTAGTCCTCACTAAAAATATTAGTATCCCTCCTAAAAAGTATTAGTAGCAGTTATCGGATGTTGTTGTGGTGTTAATGGTTGTGCGGGACTGCGGGTCTATACTCGGATTGACCGCAGACCGGGTATTTTGATCCGTCTAATGAACTAGATCCATTAGACGGTTTGATATAGGAGGCTAACACTTCAATTTGATTTTGTAATTTAGTGTGCAGTTCTTTCGAGATGGTAACAAAATTGCGGATAAACTTATTAAAAATAAGGGTATTGCGAATTGGTGGCATTCCCCTCCTTCATTTCTATGGAGTTAATGAATATTTATGTTGGTCTTCTTAACTATAGATTTTCTTATTCTTGATAGTTTTCGATCTTTTATTGTTTTTATTTTGGTACATTTTTTCCTACTAACTTTGCCTTTATGGTTTTATTTTGGTAGATTTTAACGAGGCCCCATTAGTTATTGTTAGCTATTTGATCGGCTTGTGATCAAAACTCTCTTTTTCTTTTTATTTATTTTATCTGATTTTCTAAAAAAAATCCTTAGTCAAATTTAAATTATTCTATTCAACCCAACCTTATATATCAAGGTTGAAGATTAGAATATTGCTTTACACATAACAGTTTAAATGTTGTTCAATGTTAATCAGTTAGTAGATTACATATACAGTCGGTTGTTTTTAGCATTTTTGGCCAATTGAAAATCTTTTTTAGCCATTTTTTTCAAACACATTTTTTTAGTCATTTTTGGGATGCGAAATGACATAATTGTCATTTAGTAGTTTAAGCCCCCCATTTTCGAGTCACAACAAATCCAAACATACCAAACACTCGAAACCTATCAGTCAACCCCAAGAAAGACGAAACCGGCGACTTGGACAATAGTCGATTTGTGTTAATTTCATGTTTTTTTTTGTTGATTTGTTTAGTCTATAGTTGTTTTAGATTAGAATTGTTAGGATTATTTGTAGTTTTTGTAGAAATTCTAGAGTTTTATAGTGGATTTTGTGTTGGTGGGGAGCTTGGATGTTGTTAATGCGGAAAGTGAGAGAGGGGAAGAAGACGACAGCTGGCGAGCTACATGTGTAACTCGAAATCGAGTTACTTTTTGTGTAACTCGATGTCGAGTTACTGTATCTCGATGGCGAGTAACGTGAAGAAATGTGAAGATAATGATATAATACGTATATCGAGTTAAATGTAACAGGATACCCAATAATTGGGATATCCAGTTACATAACTCAATATCGAGTTATTATTAATCGATATCGAGTTTTCAACAATAGATAGTAGGCCTTAGTCAAACCAGCAATAACTCGATATCCAGTTAACTCGATATCGAGTTACTGTTCAATCTTCTCTCACTTATTATAACCAATTATTTTGTTTTTCTCCAAAAAACTTTGAATTCACATAACTTTTTCGTTTTAAATCCATTTTACATGTATAATTTATCAAATTAATTATCTTTTCAATATCTATTATTCAACACCGATATTGCATATTTAAAAACAAAAAATACAGGTTCGATTTTTTAAAAAAATTGAAAGAAAGAGTAAGAGGATACATAGAGATAAGTTAAATAGAGAGAAATAATCCAAATATCAAACAAATATGCTAGAAGGGTATGAATATCATTTTACACCCCAAAATGACTAAAAAATATGTGTCTACAAAAGATGGCTATTTTTCATCTTTACATTTTGTAAATGGTTATTTTGTATCATTTCCACTTACATTACATATATACAATATCTAATACTTCTAATTTTTGTGGTGTTATTAACTAAAATACTAAGAGGGTCAAATATAATAATACATATATACAAAAAGGAAAATCCAAGCCGACATAGATTCTTTTATTTGGTCACAAAATATCAATGCCGCCTTTTCATTTGTAAAACAATTGTATTATTGACATAGCCACCTGAGAATTTCTAAAAGATCAATCCCTTTTTAACGTTCGCATTATCAATAGTCCATTTAGTCTTTGGAATGGCTCCACATTTGCCCTCTCGTCGACATTTCATAGGCACTGAATTTTTTTTTTTGAGAAAGCATAGGCACTGAATTAGAAAGCAAGATAAATGTGATTATTGAAAGGCCTTTCTAATCATTGAACTTGTCCTATTTAATTGAATCGTTTAATATTATATTATTATTTGGACTCAAATTATAAGTATACACGTCAAAAGTAATATCGAATATGCTGTTTTCTTTCCTCCGTTACTTGATATAGAAATATAGTATGAATTTTCTTTTACTAATTTTGTAGATAATCGTATTATTTGCGTTTCCTAACTTATATATAATAAATGAAGGTGCCGTGGGGGAATTCAAACAACAGTCGATAACCTGTAATGGGTCATCATTGGAGTTAATGGGCTCCCTTGTTAAAATACAATATCTTGGAATAATATTGGGCTGAAATCTCATAGTTTCTTCAACTTGTAACAGCTATTGGGGCTAACGGCCCAACCTGAAACTTAACCAGTGGGCAATATCCTGATCTTTCAACTATTTTATGAAGAACTGAAGTCATTAGAATCGATAAATATATCCTAATGTGGTTTACAAGTCAAATAAAAATCTCATCCACCATAAGAAAAAAAATTCTTTTCAATTTCAAATTTTATTTTGCTTTTATTTCAAAGTTCAAGGAGCAAAAAGAAGTCTAGTTAAAACACAGAGAGAGGGAAAAAAAGCAGAACAATTTAATTCAATTATATCGGAGAAACTTTTCATATTTGAATTTCAATTTATTTAAAAAAATTGAATTAGATTATTTCTTTGGTTATTATGATCTAGTTAATTAAATAGAGTATGCAGGTCTACCAATTAAACTCTTTATATTTATGATATTGAGTTTATGAGTTTAACCACTCCTTGAGAGTCTTCTCAAAAGGGGCTTTAAGCTTAAGGAGGGTTAAAGGATGTTTTTAAAGAGCTCTAAGAGCTAAAGGGATCGGAGTAGCTAAAGCATTTAATTGTAAACTGTAACCCCCGAACCACATTCTCAAAGACGTATATGGGCCAAAGCCCTGCTTTGGTCCACCACCCAAATAGACTTCAATACCCGCAGTTCATAAAGGCATGTGCGTTGACACTCGAGGTTGCGGCCCAATTTATTATTAAATGCAGTAATCACTATATAATGTATTTATGGCACCACACGAATCTAAAACGCATAAGGATTGGGTCTTGGCAAGTTAGAACCAAAATTGGATAGAATTCGAATAAAACGAATAATATACAAGTTGAGTTACGGTTAACCTTAAATCATACAATTAATCCGTTTGACCCGATTATGTTTTTGTTACGTTGATTTTTACAATATTTTTAAGGGGCACTCTCTTGTGAGACCGTCTCACGGATCTAGAGCTCCATTTAGAATAACCCGCCCGGCCTAGAGAAACCCGCTAATTTAGACTAACCAATCCCCACTATTCGCGCTAGGTTTTGTAATCGGACCAATCCTCGGCTACCACCCCGTGCCCTAGCTCGTGTTTCCCCCAAAGAAGAGTCGTCTTCCTCAGCTCGCACCCTAGCTAGTGTTCCCCCAGCAACAGGTCGTCTCCCTCAGCTCGTGCCCTAGCTCGTGTTCCCCCAGAAACAGGTCGTCTCCCTCAGCTGGGGACGAATGAAACAAAGATGAGAGCGAAAAAAATCCTCGGCTTGTGTTCTCTCTGTCTCTCTCTCGACGTGAATTAACATAAAAACCCTCGGCTCGCGTTCTCTCATTGTGTCACACGGTATGTAGAATTTCGATTCGGTTTACCTTTTGTTACAAAAATATATGTATGAAATTTGTGTTAGTATTGGTGTTTATTATTGTAAGAAAAAAACTTTTTCTTCTTTTTGTTTTCAAACCTTCGTGTAAGTTTTGTTGAAGAACAAAAATGGACAATATAAAAGAGTTTGCCAAAGAAGGTATGAATTCTTCCATTAAAACTAAAAGTATTACTTTTATAGCTAAAAGTATCACTTTTTCAATCAAAAGTATCGATTTCTAATGAAAAGTATTGCATTTAGATGTCATCATCATTGACTCTAGTGATGAGGGTGACGAAATCAAAATTGACCAGATGATGATTGTGATGTAATGCTCAAGAAGTTTGAAGGTAATGTATTTATCTTTTGTCACTTGATTTTTCAAGTATTGATTTTCTAGTAAAAGTATCGTTTTTCAATGAAAAGTGTTACTTTTTCAATGAAAAGTATCACATTTCTAACCAAAAGTATTATGCTTAGATCTTTGTCACAATTCTTTGTGTCTTGCTCCTCAAAATGACGAAGTCAATATTGCCACATGAGAATGCAAATGATACAACACTCCATGAAGCTGAAGGTAATGTGCTTCCCATTTTTTGTCAATTAAGTTTTTGAAGTATTACTTTTTTATTAAAAAGTATCACTTTTTAAGTGAAAAGTATCACTTTTGGAATGAAAAGCATCACATTTCTAACCAAAAGTATTACGCTTAGATGTTGTCAATTAAGTTTTTGAAGTATTACTTTTTCATTAAAAAGTATCACTTTTTCAATGAAAAGTATCACTTTTGAATGAAAAGTATCACATTTCTAACCAAAAGTATTATGCTTAGATGTTGTCACAATTCTTGGTGCTGCTCCTCAAAATGACGAAGTCAATATTGCCACACAGGATGCAAATGATACAACACTCCATGAAGCTGAAGGTAATGTGCTTCCCATTTTTTGTCGATTAAGTTTTTGAAGTATTACTTTTTTATTAAAAAGTATCACTTTTTAAGTGAAAAGTATCACTTTTGGAATGAAAAACATCACATTTCTAACCAAAAGTATTACGCTTAAATGTTGTCAATTAAGTTTTTGAAGTATTACTTTTTCATTAAAAAGTATCACTTTTTAAGTGAAAAGTATCACTTTTTGAATGAAAAGTATCACATTTCTAACCAAAAGTATCACTTCAGTTTTTCAGGTATTGCTTTTCTAGTAAAACGTATCACTTTTTCAATTAAAAGTATCACATTTCTAACCAAAAGTATTATGTTTAGGTGTCACAATTAATGCCTCTAGTGATGAGGGTGATAAAGTAAGTAATTCCAATGAGGCTGTAGTTGATAATGGAGATGAAGATGAGTTTGATGTGAGTGGTTGTCTTCTACATATAACAAGAAAAACAATTAAGGATATGCATCGGTTGTATTGTCGTCATGCTCGTCTTTGTTGGGTTTAGTGTACGAAAATCGACTACTAGAAAATCTCAAATTTGAAACAGGAGTTGTTGTTGAGAAATACTATGTATGTTCTTTCTGCTGGATTTAAGCAATCTGAATTAGAAAAGAAAAAGGCTAATGTTACACGACCGGATGTAAAGCTTCAATTAGAGTAAAGTTAAATGGAGAGGGGCTTTACGAGGTAGTTCAGCATATTGTGGAACACAACCATCAACTCACAAGAACAGAATGGAGCCATTTACATCGTTCTGAGAGAGTCATTACAAATGAAAAAGGCAAAGCTATTGAGGATATGATATCTTGTGGGATGAAAGCCACTCAATCTTACCGTTATATGGTACACGATGCTGGGGCGAACAATGCCTTGGTCATACTCTGAAAGACCATTTGAATTTTGTTAATAGATTGAAAATGAAAGCAATAGAAGGTGGCGATGCACAGACGTTAATTGACATCTTATATCAACAAGATGTCGAAGAGGAGGATTTCTTTTTTAGAGTGAAGTTGGATGAATTTGGTAGATTATCTAATGTATTTTGGAGGGATTCCATGATGAAGGAAGACTATAAGATATACGGTGACGTTATGATATTTGACACAACATATCGCACGAATAAATACAACTTGATTTGTGCGCCATTTGTTGGGGTCAACAACCACTGGAAGAACGTCATGTTTGGGTGTGCTTTTTTATCTGATGAAAAATCTGAATCATTTGAGTGGCTTTTTCAAGTCTTTACAAAATCAATGGGTGGAAAATGTCCTGTAACTTTGTTCATTTGATCAAGACCGGCAATAAGCAATGCAATTGAAAAGGTAAATACTTTATGACAATAATCGATACTTTTTGCGTGATACTTTTATAGCTAAAAGTGATACTTTTAGCTATAAAAGTGATACTTTAGCATGAGAATCGAGATACTTTTCCTCGAACATATATGGTTAATTTTTATGTGATACTTTTGTCTGTTTCGTGATACTTTTATATCTAAAAGTGATACTTTTAGCTATAAAAGTGATACTTTAGCATGAGAATCGATACTTTTCCTCGGAACATATATGGTTAATTTTTATCGTGATACTTTTTTGCGTGATACTTTTATAGCTAAAAGTGATACTTTTAGCTATAAAAGTGATACTTTAACATGAAAATTAGATACTTTTTCCCTCAAAACATATATGGTTAATTTTGTTTTACTTCTTACGTGCGGAGTTTTTCCTCAAACAAGGCACATGCTATGTCTTTGGCACCTTCACCAGAATGCTATAAGTCGGTTTGGACGTTTGAAAAAAAATAATTCTTTCAAAGAAGCATTCAATAAATGTTTGACTGGTTGTGTTGATGAAAGAGACTTTGAAATTTGCTAGAATTCTATGATTTTGGAGTATGAATTGCATGATGATTCTTGGTTTCAGCGCATGTATGATTTGAAGGAGAAATGGTGTCTTTGCATTAAGCAAGGATATTTTTTCTGCGGGGATATTATCTTCACAAAGGAGTGAGAGTACGAACAGCGCAATAGGATTTAATGCAAAGAAAACAACAACTCTGACTGAATTTTATGGAATTTTTCAAGGAACATTAAAGCGTTGGAGGAACAATGAAAAAGAAAACGAATTCCAGTGCTCAAGATCAATTCCAACGTCTGTACTACCATTGATCGGAATGTTGAGACATCTTTCTTTGAGGTATATACATTGACCCTTTTTAAAGAGTTTGAGAGTGAGTTTATTAAAAGTATCTCTCTTGAATGCATCATTGTGCGTGTTGAAGAAAACATCATGGTTTATGACATTTCAATGCCAAGTGATGGGGTTCTTTGTCATCGTGTGGTGTATGATTGTTTAAATATGCTCATAAACCTGTTCTTGTAAGAAATTTGAGGAGTGTGGTTTACTCTGTTGTCATAGCTTAAGAGTATTTCATATGCATTCTATCTCCAAGATTCCGAGTGTTACATTGTCAAAAGATGGACAAAATTTGTCAAAACAGAGTTGTGGGGGAAGTTCAATAAGATGGTGAAAGTTCTCACAAACCGAAGGATTGTGTTCTTAGCGGCATGAAATGGCACGAAACTATTATAATCTTATTCTAAAATGCCAAGACAATGAGGAGGCGAGAAGAATCATCGAAGATGGCTACAATAGAGATTCTTTATTGTTGATGCATTGATGAATACACTTTGAATTCTACGGGGCAACATGAGGTTTCTAATTCTTCTAACAAGATATCTTTGGATCCTACACGTTCGATTACAAAGGGGAGAAGGCAAAGGATCAAGGGGCATTTTTTCAGCGAGAAAAACAAGAAGAAGAAAATCTTGATACAACAAGCTCACATCCATCCAAGGAGTTTGGTTCAAAGACTCCTAATCCTCGATTATTTTAGTATTCCTCTTGTTTTAGATTTTTAGTATTGTTGAGTTGTCCAGATTTTTAGTATTGAATTGTTGATTTTTAGTATTGTTGAATTGTCCGATTTTTATTATTGAATTTTTAGCTTTAGTATTATAAATTTTGGTAATACTTTTATCCCAAAAAACGATACTTTTGTAACAAAAAGTGATACTTTTAACCCAAAGGGTGATACTTTTCTAATGGGAAGCTATACTTTAATGAGATGATACTTTTTAACGCTAAATGATACTTTTAACCCCAAAACGATACTTTTGTAAGAAAGAGTGATACTTTTAACCCAAAAGGTGATACTCGATTGAGAGCTATACTTTAATGAGATTAAACTTTTTTAACAATAAATGATACTTTTAACCAAAAAACGATACTTTTGTAACAAAAAGTGATACTTTTAACCCAAAAGGTGATACTTTTCCAATTGAAAGCTATACATCTTGGCGTGATACTTTTTTAACAAAAGTGATACTTTTAACCCAAAAAACGATACTTTTTTAATAGAAAGTGATACTTTTGTAACAAGAAGTGATACTTTTCAGTTGGAGGCTATTCATCATGACATGATACCTTTTTAAGAAAGTGATACTTTCAACCACAAAAATGATACTTTTTTAAGCAGAAAGTGGTACTTTTAAAACAAGCAACGATTACAAATGTGCTTATTCACAACCACACCAATTTACGAGAATGTGAAAACTTTGACTTTTGTCATCTTCCCAAAGAAATCATACAACCAAAAAACTATTCAATACCTATCAATGTAACTTGCACCAAACTAGTTTATACATGCATAAAAATTAGAAACAAATCTTCTCTTTCATTCTATCGAGCCCTACATACATCAATCAACTTGTTTGATTTATAAATTCAATTGCTTCCTTCTCAACTTGCACTCTTAATTCATTCCACCGGCTGAGAACAATCTTTGCGCAATAAGAAGCCCTTAATTTGCGTCGTTCACCAACCTTCAATAAAAACAACACAAAACAAAGGTAAAATAAATAAAAATAATATAAAACAAAGAAATTTAATCTAATCTAATTTGCAAAAACATTCATACCTTACGCAAATCCGGTTCTGAGTAAACAAGCCCCTGGAAATTTTCCATGTGGTGCATTAGGAAGACACCACAGTCAATGTTGGCTATTTTTCTTTGCCATGGAAATTTGACATTATCAAATTCATATTTTGGAACATCATCAGCCCTTTGGGGTGGTTTTTCTCCTTCAAGAAAATGCTCATTTCTCTTTTTGCCGAGAATTAAAAAGCGAGATCACACTCTTGAGTAATAATGAGTAATACTTTTCACTTCAAAGTATTACAAATAATGAGTAATACTTTTCACTTGAGAAGTGATACTTCTCATATGAAAAGTGATACTTTTCACATAAAAAGTGATACTTTTTAATTCAACGTATTACAAATAATGAGTAATACTTTTCGGGTGAAAAGTGATACTTTTCAAGTGAAAAGTGGTACTTTTCAAGTGAAAGGTGATACTTTTCACTTGGTGTATTACAAATAATAACATGAAAACTAACATCAATAATAACATCAACTAAATAATTTACCACCAATTTTGCTAGATCGATATAGTCGGGAGCAACATTTTCATTATGCACCAAATTATCCGGATATTGCACTTTTGCATCAACAAAGTTGATGACAAAGACAGATATAATGTTGCTTGTAGCAAATTGGCACAAAAATGCATTTTTAACAAGAAAATCGGGACAAAAATCTGCATTTTATAAGAAGAAAAGCTAAATTCCAAAGCAAAACTTGAGAGATATTCTTACGGAATCCACGGTGCTGAGGTCTCGGCTGTTTCCACTTGACATCCAATGATTCCAGCAATCTCTCAAATTTTTACTATTATCCCGCCCTTTATCTCTCAAAAGATTTTCAAGGTAGATCTCATTTGCACAAGTGTGATACTTTTAAGATTCAAATTAATACTTATAAAGCATAAAATGACACTTTTAAATAAAACTTACGAGAATGTTGAGCATGGAAGTAGAAGCGGGTTTGTTCTTTGGTCTTTTGTTAAGCAACATAGCCCATGTGTCTATGATGCTTATATGGATCATCATTGAATCATGCAATGTCATGATGCCATCATTAAATGCAATATAAAAACATCGGCATGTGCAAAAGCGTTTGAACCGAAAAATTAAAAACAATTAATACAACAAGAAAATGGATTTGAATAGGAAATTAAAGGTAAATTATAAAAACAATTTACTTACTCGATAATTTTTTATGATTGAAAAAGCAATAATCAATAATATCTTGCTCCTTCCTGCGCAAGAATTTGAGGTCGCTCTTGTGTTTTTTCATGAAAGTGGACTTGAACTCGGCCTTTGGATCAATAGGCCATGGTTCGTCGAATTTTAGCATCCTCTCCTCGCTTCTTCATTCCCGACTTCTTAAAACTTCTTCACCACCTTCTTCACCAACTTTTTCCCCATTTGTTTGCCTGAATCTTCTTCTTCGACTTTTTCTTAATCGACCTGCGGGGTAAGGAGCTCAAAATTTGGCATTTGAGCCGCCAAATTCTTCATCGTTTTAAAGTTTTCAATGACTTTATTAATCAGCTCGTGCACCTTCGAGTCCGAGAAGAATCTGCTTTCGAGAGATTGAGTGCGGAGATGAAATTGTATCTTTCTTCTCTTGCTTCTCTTGTGCCATCTCATTTTTCAATTTTCTCGAACTCGTCCATATGGAATTGTGTAACAAGATTAAAATTTCTCTTGCACATCAAGAAAGCTTTGTGAACATTCTACAAAAATAAGAAGAAATATGTTAATATTTGACATGAAAAAGTGATACTTTTCACTTCCTAGTATTACATCGATTAGTAATACTTTTCAAGTGAAAAGTGATACTTTTCACAGGAAAAGTGATACTTTTCACATGAAAAATGATACTTTTCACTTCCAAGTATTACATCGATTAATAATACTTTTCAAGTGAAAAGTGATACTTTTCACTTCCTAGTATTACAATCGATTAGTAATACTTTTCAAGTGAAAAGTGATACTTTTCATAGGAAAAATGATACTTTTCACATGAAAAATGATACTTTTCACTTCCAAGTATTACATCGATTAATAATACTTTTCAAGTGAAAAGTGATACTTTTTGACAAAGAAAAGTGATACTTTTCACATGAAAAGTGATACTTTTCACTTCCAAGTATTAGAGTGATCGGTAATACTTTTCACATGAAAAGTGATATTTTTCACATGAAAAGTGATACTTTTCAAGTAAAAGGGATACTCTTCCCTTCAAGTAAAAAGCGATACTTTAAATGAACTTACATCTCTAGCCGAACTTCTCCCATTTCGTCATCGTCGAGCTCCTTCCCCTTTGGTAGTTTCAAATTTATATATTCATCATCACCAACTTGAACATCTTCTTGTTCGTCCTCTTCGTATGCATTTTTCCCAACCTTCTCTTTCTCACTGTTTTTCCACTGTCTCATTTTTCCCAACCGTCTCTTTCTCAACCGTGCATTTATTCCTCGAGCTAACAGGGTATGTATCCGTTACCCATTCACCCCGCCCTAGCACAAAGAATAGAGCTTTCTTGCTTTATTCTTTTCCTCGAACTTATCGGGGTCCGGTGAGATATCGGTGGTAGTGTGGATGGTTCGAGCGTTTCCCGCCACTTCAATCTATGGAAATACAAAAACAATAAGACCAAAACACACCCTTTGATGTATTTAGCTCGGGATTCCTATTGTATTTGTCCACCCCCGTACTGACTTTTTCAAAACATACGAACACGGTCATAGTCCCCTATTTTTCGACATCGATAATCGATCTAATCGCATGCAAGTCAACTTTCCGATTCGTCCCTGAGTCAAAAACAAGACAAGCAATAAATAACAAAAAGGCGCTTAAAATCATCACCGCCATCCACCAACCTACTCTCAATCACATTCTTAACCTTGTAAACCAAACAATCCGCGTCGATGTCGTACTTCTCCTTCAACTCACGACTCAGAAAAATATACTCTCCCGATCCGGTTCAGGACATCATTCCCAGCTTTATTGGGCAATAGGAAAAGGTCACATATGTCATCCGATGTGACAACAAAACTCGCATTGTCGAACTTTCAACATGACTGGTACCATTAAAATTCTTTACCAGATTTTTAACGATACCCATAGGGAATGCTGAATCAATACGGAGACTCAACAAACCACCAAATCCTATACCGACAACATCAGCCTTTTGTTGATCAGTCAAATTTTTCAGAAACTCACATAAATCTTGGGGTTTACATTGGCTGATAAAGTCTCTGCAACACATAAAGAGTGAAACTTTTAAAAGCATTAACATGCCAACTGATATGAGAAGTGATACTTTTAATACAAAAAGTGATACTTTTAACACATAAAGTGATACTTTTAACACATAAAGTGATACTTCTATATGAAAGTATGTTAAAAGTGATACTCAGTTAAGTGATACTTTTAACAGGAAAAGTGATACTTTTGATACAGAAAGTGATACTTTTAACACATAAAGTGATACTTTTAACACATAAACTGATACTTTTATATAAAAGTATGTTAAAAGTGATCTTTCGATTATGTGATACTTTTAGCAGGAAAAGTGATACTTTTAACATACGAGTGATACTTCTATATGAAAGTATTTCCATAACGCAAAAATATGTTAAAAGTGAAACTCGATTATGTGATACTTCTAACACGTAAAGTGATACTTTCAACACAAAAGTGATACTTTTCATATGAAAAGTGATACTCTTATATGAAAGCATATGTTACCTGGCTTTTCGCCTTTTCTCTACGGTTACCTCGACATCCAGCTATTCCTATCATCTCCACTTTTGCCTTGATAAATACAATCAAATAAATTAACACGAAACATCAAAACAACACAATATAATCATGCATTAAAACGGTGACTATACCAGTTTTAACTTCCTCTACTTTTTCAAACCTTTTGTGGTACTTTTTTCTCTTCTTTGGAATAGGCTTTGAATCTTTTGCTTCAATATTTTCATTTTCCTTAGCTTTCCTTTTTCGGAATATCTTTTTCATTTCTCGCGCGAGTTTTTTTTATAGGAGAAACCGTCTTTCGTGCCTTCATTTTGTAATACCTGTTTAGGGACAATCGGCATACGAGTACGAGGTGTTTTAGGATCTTCTTCCATTATCACGGGGGATATATAAATGTGCACAAACAACCTTTTTTAGCTTAAAAGCGCAAAAATATAGAAAACAAACACATTAAAATACTCGAAAATATATAAATCTAATAAGAAGAAATTAACATGACTACTTTATGAACACTAAAATGAATTTCGCATAAAAAAACTCATAAACCCTAAACAAAATCGAGAACATAACAACCCCAACACAAAGAGAATCAAAACCGAACAGAAAGCGGGAGAGGGATGAAGAAAAATGGGAAAAAAATGAACACCAACACCACCCCCTGTACACCAAACCAACCCCTCAACGCCAACCCTAGGTAAAATGGGAACATAAAAACCCTGAGAACTGAACAAAAAACGGAAAAAAAGGGTAGAAACTACACGGTTAACAAATCGCATGGAAAGTTGAACTAAAACTCAAGAAAAATGGAAGAAAAAAACATAAAAGCGAAGAAAAACGGAAAAAATGGCTTACCGAGTTGACAAAATTGAGGAGTCGCGGGAGAGGCCGAGCGGAAATCGGAGAGAAAATGGGGAGAGGATCGTGACCTCGAGCGGGAGAGACGGGGAGAGATGAAACAGGGATGGGAGAGAAAGGGTTTAGAATTGGGAGGGAGGGAAAAAAAGCGGGGAAGAAGAGTTTGTGTAAAATGGGGCTTCAGTTTGACTGGGTGGGGTAGGTCGTGACCGGGGCTGGCTGGCGGGTCGGTTTAAGTAAAATGGGGCTCCGTCTCACGGAACTAGATCCGTGAGACGGTCTCACACAAGTTTTTGTGTATTTTTAATTGCTTGAATGTGTTGTTAGTCTAGCGATTGAACTTTACAAAATTATCCAATATATGTATATATAATTTTCGAATTATATTTAACTCGTACAAGCCATAGATGAATTATTTAAATTTTAAAATACATATGTCATTTTAGGTAGACTAACACGGATAATAACAATTTTGGTCAGTGTTGACAAACCTGACAATTACCAATTTACCACCCCTAAATCTATATGCCTGCCTTTCCCGTATAGGTATTAGCCGATAAAGTTTGGTCAGTGGAATATTTTTCACTAAAGGCTAAATACTACAAAGTTCGAGGAAATCCATAGACAGCTAGACAATTAATTTTTTTTATGTTGACTTAATAACGAAATAAATTGAATCTATTGTTTTCTTACTAAGTACAATTAATTATTGAATGAGATGTTATTATATGATTTTAGTTATTAAAAAAACTTTAGAATTTGCTAATTTTAATTTATTGAAAATAATTTGAATCACGTGATTCTTCTTTGTTTTGATTATTTTTATTTTGAATTAGTAAAACCAAAAACTAAATGAACCGAACTAGTGATAGAAAATTAATATCTAATCGGATGTAACACTCAAACTTATACAATACATGATTCGGATCTAGATCTATGTTCCTTATTCCTATTTCACTATATCAGAATACAATTATGTCATCATATTGTATATGTGACATTCATATTCCAATACAATAAGAAAAGAATTGCAACACCAAATTGGAATGATAAATCCAAGGTTGCATTTGGATGATATGATTTAGATTTGGGGAGAGGATATTGTGGAAGGATTTCAAATAACTTTCAAGCATTTGAATTTCGTTATAGAATAATTTCGTCCAAACAACTCAATGAATATGTTATTATTATGAACTTGAAATCCTTAACTCCAATTCTATCGATCCAAATAGAGCCCCAAAAAAAATTATTACATTATCCTAATTAGCATTTGACATTTCATGTCAATACAAAAAAAACTATCTCTATATATACACGTTAAAAACTAAATACATTTGAACAAAGAAAACAACACAATCTAATTCTCCAAATGGCCAACGACCCTTGTTCCCAATCTCCGGCGATAGTGATGGTGCCGCTTCCATTCCAAGGCCACACCACTCAGCTCCTCCATCTCTCCCGCCTCGTCTCCGCTCAAAACCTCCCCGTCTACTTCGTCGGCACCACCACACTCATCCGCCAGGCCAAGACCCGACTCCAAGGCTGGGACCCATCATCCTCCGCCGCCATGCATTTCCACGAATTCCCAACACCTGATTTCGAAAACCCTCCACCCAATCCCAACGCGCCATCTAGATTCCCCTCACACTTAATCCCACCTTTAATGTCGACCATTCGTCTCCGCGAGCCCGTTCACGCATTCGTTAACGAACTCTCGACGAAATACAGAAAAGTGATCGTTATCTACGATCTGTTTATGTCTTACGTTGTCCAGGACATTCATGATACCGTACAGAACGCCGAGGCCTATAGATTCCAATGCCCGTCGGCTTTTACCAGTTTTAGTTTCCACTGGAAAAACGAACCATCCGTTCCGCCGGAGGCCGTCGAGCTTTTATCAGAATGTCCGTCGGCAGACGGGTTTTTTCCGCCGGAGTTTTACGAGTACTTGATCTTGCAGGACGGTGCCAGGAAGATATTTTCTGGAGATATTTACGATTCTAGTAGAGTGATAGAACCATTGTACCTTGATCTAATTGAAAAACAAAAGGCCGTGGGAGCAGAAAAAATCTGGGCTTTAGGCCCGTTAAACCCCGTTTCATTACCCGAAAAGCGTGATTCGGAAACGCAACATAAATGCTTGGATTGGCTCGACAAGCAAGAACCCGATTCCGTGATTTTTATCTCGTTCGGCACCACAATTTCTTTCTCGGACCAAGAAATAAAAGAAATTGCAATTGGACTGGAAAGAAGTTTCCAGAAGTTTATATGGGTTTTGAGAGATGCAGACAAGGGAGATGTTTTTACGGGTGATGTTAGGAAATTATCTGAAATATTACCACTAGGGTTTGAGGAGAGAGTGAAAGATAAAGGGATGATTTTAACAGATTGGGCCCCTCAGTTGGAGATTTTGGCCCATTTTGCGACCGGTGGATTTATGAGCCATTGTGGATGGAATTCTTGCCTGGAGAGCATAAGTATGGGTGTGCCGATAGCAACTTGGCCGATGCATTCGGACCAGCCGAGGAATGCTGTGTTGATAACCAAGGGGCTGAGGATTGGTGTGGAGGTAGTGAATTGGGAGCGCCGAAGTGGAAATTATGTTTCGTCGGATATGGTGGAGAAAGCTGTTAGGAAATTGATGGCATCAGAAGAAGGGGATGAGATAAGGAAAAGGGCAAAAGAATTGGGAGTTGCTGTGGAGAAATCTTTTATGGAAGGTGGAGATGCTCGTAAGGAGTTTGATTCCTTCATTGCTCACATCACCAGGTAGACGCACGGACGAATCCAACAATTTAATTTTTAGATTAAATCTATACTACGGTTAAAAATAATTAGTAAACACTAATAAGATAAAAAATAATAAATAATATAGGGATTCATAGATCCGTCTATGGTAACGTCTTGGATTTTTTCAGGTCGGGTTTTGGATTCTTAAAAAAACGATTGAATTCTATTTGAATAAATATTGCGAGATGGGTAAGGAAGACAATGGAGTCGAAGATTATTATATTCTTTATCATAATGAGAATAATTTACTAAAATGCCTATAGAATAAATAGTAAACTAGTTAATTACAATTGTTCTCTATGGATTTCTAATTTTTCGAACGTATCATTATATTGTCGTGGTAACGGTACTTGGAGAAAATTACTCGCGCAACTTGTGATTGAATTCTTGGAAAGTAAGCACAAAAACAACAGGAAATCTATCTACTAATTTAAGAACAAACAACGATAAAATAACAACAAAAGTCAAAAATTGAATAGGAGTCAAGTTTAGGAGAGCCTGGGTCGAAACACGTCGTAGCGCTCTTTTTAGAGATGAAACGCCGGCACTGCATTGGTAGATACGTTGATAGCACGTTCCTCTCCCAAGATTCGACAACCCGTTGGTACTCTCTTGTGCAGCGAAGAGAACCCCGAACTACTTGTAAACTCAATGCACAAATCAATGAAAAAATGAACAATCGGTTGTTAATATTGTTGGAAATTTGGTTTTGATAAAGCGGGCGTCGACCCGACTTTGACCAAATTTTCGGTGGCTAAGAATTTAATTCTGGAGGAATTAAATTGTGCATTGTTAATCTACTTTTCGAGTAGATGTTCGTAGTATTTTATATTTCTCAAAACCGAATTTTGGTGATGAGTGAGAAATTAATACACGATATTGGCCACGCGAATGGGCATAGTTTATCCTAATATAAATACTAGAAGGTGTTATTGGTTGTATATACTATAACACAAGTGTATGATCACAAATGGGCCTTGAACCGGACCGACCCTTTGGGCTCGGGTTCAGGTTTAGTTAATTTTGTAACTTGAAAATGGGCTTGGCCCAAATTCAAAATAGTTGTCGGGAACTTTGATGAATCTGACATTGGAGGTGTCAGGTTCATGTGGCTTTTGGAGTTTGTAACTCCTCAAGTAGTGGTCATATAAGAGGTTTGTAACTCATGAGAGTTACATGTGGTTGAATGCCCACTCTCTTAATCTTTAATTCCCTACAAGTGTTGGAAATGATGGCCTATATAAGTCTTAGGCGTTTTTGCTGCTTAGATGGAGTTAGGAAGGAAGAGATGGAGTTAGTATACACAGAAAAATCGCATATCTCTGCATATTTTTCAAGTGTCGGTAAAAGTGTTGTAACTTTTTGAAGAATATTTTCAAGAACACTTTCTTCTGCACTCGTGTCCAGCAACCAGTTCTCGCTCCTTCGAGTTCGAAAGGTGCCTTTGTGTCAGTGGTTCTATTGTACACAAAGGAGGTTAAGCTGTTTTATCTTTGGGGATATTACGTCATACCGTGAGCACTAGCCGGGACGTATTTGTCTTGCGGATAGAGTTCTACTCGACTTGGTTTTTATTTTTCAAGTTCTGTCAGATTCATGCTTCTAGAGATGGAATCCATTCAAGAATTGTAATAGTTAGGTTTTACTTTCTTGTAATTTTCCTTTTCTGTTTTGTAAGCCATCTTGAAGGCTTTCCGTTGTAACTAATGTAATATTTCAAACAATCGCAAGACAAATATTGTACCTTCACGATGGCGAGGAGAAACAGAACCTTAGCTTGGAGATGAATCTGACAGAAGACCTTCCATTGGTTGCTGGAATTGTTGTTGTTGCTAAAAACGCGTTGCGTTTGAAGCATGGGGCTAGGATGGTGATTTCCTATGCCGTGACTTTGTCCTTAACGGACTTAGTGGTACACTTTACTGTATGTATTGTGTGGTTTGAACTGAGGATATTTTTCCAAAAGGTTAATGTGTTGAAAAGAAATACGAAATGAGGATGTGATTTCCAAGAGGTTCGTAATTTCTAGATTTTTGGATTGAAAAATGGATGATTCCAAGAATCCAAAAATGTGTTGAAACTAGTCTGAAAGTTTCAACTGATCCCGCATGATATTCGTGCTGAAAGGATGTTGTTTAAATGAAAAATTCCAAATGGTTTATATCGTTAAGATGTTGTTACCAGGTTGGAAAATTTTCATGAATTCCTAAATGCATAACTGGAAGGAATTTGGATTAGTGGTCTGATTGTTCGATTGGAAATCGAAGAAAGCAATCGAGGGCCTGAAGCTAAATCCATGAAAGTCTTGGTAGAGACTTGAGAAAACTGTGTTGGAATACTTTTTAAGAATTCTAACGAATCCAGCGACTGTGGGGGTATGACCACACTTTCTGTCTCACTTTTGGCTTTCGAGCTTCAGTTGCAGATTTAAGTGTTGCAGAAAGTGTTGTCGGAGGTGTTGTAACACCAGAAGCGACATTGTACCACAATTGCAGAAAGTGTTATCTGAGGTGTTGTAACACCAGAATCAGACACTGGAAGATATTTGCACGAGGTGTTGCCAAAAGTGTTGTAACACCTAAGGCAGTTTCAGGACCAAGTGTGAGGTCTGAAATGTTGCTGAAGGAGTGTCAACATCTAAGGTCACACTCGCTGTAAAATGGTTCGAACAGAATTGTTGGAACAAGGTTCTGAAATTTGTTTGAATGGTGTTCTAACGTTATTGTTGGAACGAGGTTCTAATAGTAATAGAACAACGAAAAGCATTCTAATGCTAATGAAAAGACCAAGAGCTGTGTAAGTTCTGGCATAATCCGGAGTTGAACAAAGAAACACAAAATATGTGGGGGGAGGATGTGTTAACGGCGAACCACATATTGAATAAAATCCCACTTAAAGAGAAAGATAAGACTCCTTAAGAATTGTGGAAAAATCGTAAGTCTTCTTATAAATACCTTAAAGTGTGGGGGTGCTTGGCTAAGGTTGCAATACCTGAACCAATGCAAGCGAAAATCGGTCCTAAAATGGTCGATTGTGTTTCTATTGGTTATGCACTTAACAATAGTGTATATCATTTTATGGTACATAAGTCAGAAAATCCGGAAATGATAGTTGGTACCATAATTGAGTCAAGGAATGCTATATTCTTTGAGCATATTTATCCTTGTAAAGAAACGACTGAATTCAGATGTTTCTGGAGGTGTTGCTGGAGGTGTTACTTCTGGTGTTATAACATCTGGAACAACATGTTGCTGAAGGTGCTGCTTCGGTGTTATAACATCTGGAAAAACACTTGGTACGACACTTGCTGTCACACTTGACAGAATAGTTAGTTCAACACCGAGTCGTGAAGAACTAAGACGAAGTAAGAGGCCAAAGGTGGTTAAGTCCTTTGGACCTGACTTTCTAACATTGATGTTAGATGGTGAGCCGAACTCGATTAAAGAGGCTCTGAGTAGTCCAGATGCTCCGCTCTAGCAAGAAGCAATCAATAGTGAAATCGAGTCCATTCTGCAAAACCAAATGTGGGAGTTGGTCGATCTCCCTGCTGGTCATAAGCCTTTAGGATGTAAGTGGATCCTAAAGAAGAAGTATAAAGCAGATGGAACTATTGATAAGCATAAAGCACGGCTTGTAGCCAAAGGCTTTAAACAAAAAGAAGGGTATGACTTCTTTGACACCTATTCTCCAGTAACGAGGATTGCGTCTATTCGGGTGCTTTTCGCGATTGTTGTTTTGCACAATCTAGAGATTCATCAGATGGATGTCAAGACGACGTTTCTGAATGGAGAGATAGATGCTGAAATCTATTTGGAACAACCTGAAGGGTTTGTTGCACCCGGTCAAGAAAAGAAGGTGTGAAAGTTGATAAGATCCTTGTATGGACTGGAACAAGCTCCAAAACAATGGCATCTTAAGTTTGATAAAACAATGTTGTCAAACGGGTATAAAATCAACGAGTGTGATAAATGCGTATATGTCAAAGGGACATCGGAAGCATTTGTCATAGTTTGTCTATACGTAGACGATTTCTTAATCATGGGCAGTAGTCATGATACTATCATAGACATGAAAAGAATGTTAAAGAGGAACTTTGACATGAAGGATATGGGGATTGCTGATGTGATCCTGGGGATAAAAATCAGCAGAACTCCTGATGGAATTATCTTGTCACAATCCCACTATGTGGAGAAAGTGCTCAAGAAATTCAATATTTTTGACAGTTCACTGTCAAAGACGCCCATTGATTTATGTGTAAATCTGGTTGCTAATGAAGCGAGAACTGGCTCGGATGGAATACTCACGTATTATAAGGCGATTCGATGTATATTACGAATTGTACACGTCCAGACTTGGCCTACCCTGTAAATATGTTGAGTAGGTTCACGAGCAATCCAAGCCACGAGCATTGGAAAGTGTTAACCAAGGTGTTAAAATACTTGAAGTATAGCTTGGAGTATGGGTTATACTACTCGAGATATCCAGCTATACTTGAAGGGTATAGTGATGCTAGTTGGATTTCGGATTCGAAAGATTCTTATTCCACTAGTGGATACATATTCACCATTGGAGGTGGTGCGGTATCGTGGAAGTCCACGAAGCAAACGTGTATAGCTCGGACCATCATGGAATCTGAGTTTATAGCTTTGGATAAAGCTAGTGAAGAAGCAGAGTGGCTTCGAAACTTTTTGGAAAATATTCCATGTTGGAGGAAGCTTGTGCCTTCGGTGATGATTCACTGTGATAGCCAAGCGGCTATAGGAAGGGCACAGAGCAATATGTATAACGGTAAGTCTAGACATATTCGTCGGAGACATAATACCGTTAGACAATTGATCTCAAGTGGTGTGATGTCAATTGACTACGTAAAGTCAAAAGATAATTTGGCAGATCCTTTGACGAAAGGACTGAATCGAGATCAATTGTGTAAATTGCTAGAGGGAATGGGCTTAAAGTCCACAAAGTAAAAATAACCATCATAGTGGCAACCCAACCATGATGACTGGAGATCCCAAGAACTTGGTTCAATGGGAAAACTAAGCTATGAAGGTTAAGTTGTAACACTTGGAAACAATGTTTCAACTCATCCTTAGAGAGCAATGCCAAGTGTTGAACACCTGCAAGTTGTGGTGAGGCTAAGTCATTTGACTTTTAATGATTCCTACACCTCGTTGAGGTTGAGTATGGCAGGATACTCGGATAGGAGATCACCTATATAAGTGAGAAGTGAGGGCCACTTCAAAGTAACACTTATGAATCCAAAGTGGTGTCCATGGCCAGAAACGGACACAAACGTGAGAACAGGAGGGGTTGAGACCTTACTGTGTTAATACTATTGTCTCGGTATACACCATGGAGGAATAGTTCAAGGAATTACTAGGCCGCCAGTGTACCCGATGGTATTAACTACGGAAGGTCCAAAGCCACAAGCTACCTTTCCGGATGCAGTATTGTCTCTTGAGGACTGGTTGCGTGTTTGCATTCATGCATGCATTAATTTCCACTCATGTGGGGGATTGTTGGAAATTTGGTTTTGATAAAGTGGGCGTCGACCCGACTTTGACCAAATTTTCGGTGGCTAAGAATTTAATTCTGGAGGAATTAAATTGTGAATTGTTAATCTACTTTTCGAGTAGATGTTCGTAGTATTTTATATTTCTCAAAACTGAATTTCGGTGATGAGTGAGAAATTAATACACGATGTTGGCCACGCGAATGGGCATAGTTTATCCTAGTATAAATACTAGAAGGTGTTATTGGTTGTATATACTATAACACAAGTGTATGATCACAAATGGGCCTTGAACCGAACCGACCCTTTGGGCTCGGGTTCAGGTTTAGTTAGTTTTGTAACTTGAAAATGGGCTTGGCCCAAATTCAAGTAACTGTCGGGCCTGATGAATCTAGACATTGGAGGTGTCTAGGTTCATGTGTGGATGAATCTAGACATTGGAGGGGTTTAGGTTCATGTGTGGATGAATCTAGACATTGGAGGTGTCTAGGTTCATGTGGCTTTTGGAGTTTGTAACTCCTCAAGTAGTGGTCATATAAGAGGTTTGTAACTCATGGGAGTTACATGTGGTTGAATGCCCACTCTCTTAATCTTTAATTCCCTACAAGTGTTGGAAATGATGGCCTATATAAGTCTTAGGCGTTTTGCTGCTTAGATGGAGTTAGGAAGGAAGAGATGGAGTTAGTATACACAGAAAAATCGCATATCTCTGCATATTTTTCAAGTGTCGGTAAAAGTGTTGTAACTTTTCGAAGAACATTTTAAAGAACACTTTCTTCTGCACTCGTGTCCAACAACCAGTTCTCGCTCTTTCGAGTTCGAAAGGTGCCTTTGTGTCAGTGGTGCTACTGTACACAAAAGAGGTTAAGCCATTTTATCTTTGGGGACATTACGTCATACCGTGAGCACTAGCCGGGACGTATTTGTCTTGCGGATAGAGTTCTACTCGACTCGGCTTTTATTTTTCAAGTTCTGTCAGATTCATGGTTCTGGAGATGGAACCCATTCAAGAATTGTAATAGTTAGGTTTTACTTTCTTGTAATTTTGCTTTTCTGTTTTGTAAGCCATCTTGAAGGCTTTCCCGTTGTAACCAATGTAATATTTCCAACAGATATTTTCTTTTATGAAAGAGCAACCTTTGTTTCTTTAAAGAACGAAGATGGGAATTTTGTAATAAGAACAAAAGTCGCAATATGTTGTATAAAGAAAAGAAGTGTAATCTATCAATGAAAGAGTTGTATTATTCTGTATTGGATTTTCTAGAAAAAAACCATCTGGCTTTTATAATTAAAGCTAAAGCAAAATGCCACTCACCCACTTAACCACTACCATGAAAATGGGGAGGTGGATATAAAGTGACCGTTTAAGGGCTAAAAAATAGGAGGAGTGGTTTTAAAACAATAATAGAAAAATATTATCCAACATTCGCACACATAATTTAAAACTCATGAAATAAATTTTGAGAATCAAATGAGCATATAATGTCGTGTAATAGGTGTAGGTACCTTCCAGATTTGAACTTCATTTAGTGTGAATGGACTATCATCTATAGGACAATAGAGACATGAATGTCTTGATCTATGCCCTTGTGGTTAGATGGCAACGCATCACACACCACGGTATGAGTAAACATTGTGGTTCTATCAGTGGTGTGCTTTCCGATCATGCACAGGAATCTTGTATCACGAACGTTATTAGGGAGTAGCCTACACCCCACAGTGGCCACCCCACCACCGTGTTCATTTAGGTGAATCCTCCAAGGGTGACTTGTGACCAACCACCCCACAAAATTATACATTTGGATTCATTAAGGGATAAACTCAACCTCAATCGTCATATAAAGAGAACTAAATACCATAGGAATGGGACTCGGAAAAATTCCGCAAAACTAAATGATCTATTAATATATTATGGTGTTCCAAGCCACCCTTTTACAGTTTCGTTTCTACCCGTTAAACTTCAATCACAGGATCGCCATACCTCCGAAGACTGGTTTCCACTGTGATGAATTAAGTAATAGGCTCCAATCCCATTCCACTCGATGATTATAAAACTTGCTGATGCGCCAGTCCATTTGTGAGCGGATCAATCCGCAATATTGTTATAAAAGATATTCAATCCGCTAGAATAGAAGTTAAAGAGGGTATTATGCTTGTCGTGTCCTTTATATGAACATCAAAGGCTGGGGGGCTATTCCGTTGACACGTACTGATGAGAATTTGACTCCACGTGAAATTGAACAAAAGCCGCGGAATTGGCATATTCTTGCGCGTAACGATTGAAGTCTCCTAGGTTAGAACCTCTAAGAGGTCCAAATGGATTGGACTTGAGTGGGTTGAAAAAATACATACAACATTGGCAGGAACAGCGTTCTTCAGAATATATGACTCATGCTCCTTTAGGTTCTTTAAATTATGTGGGTGGCGTAGTTACTGAGATTAATGCAGTCAATTATGTCTCTTCAGAAGTTAGTTAGCTACCTCTCATTTTGTTCTAGCACTGGATTTGTTCCTGGGAGCACTCAAAAAAAAAGGAACCTCTTCTCTCCCCAGCTATTTCGGGTTAAGAAGATGTGAAAGTACGTTTATCTCTATAAGAACGGTACGTTCAGAGGTGTGAAGTGGGAGAGAAGAGATGTCATAATTGGGTCTTTGAATAAGGCGACCTTTTGATTTTTCATTTTCTTCCTCGAAAAAGTAATAAGAATGAGAGTTGTTAAGCTTTTTATCCGCTATGCCAAAAGCGAGAGCAATCCCATCCCTCTCTTTCCTTTTTCGCCCCCATGTCCCCACACGTTCAGCCCGACAAAATTCAAAGAAACAACACCATGAGAAATTAGATGTCTAATTGATTTATGTCTGGCAGTCAAATGCCTTCTTTTCTCATTATAATTTTTGCTTTTAACTCTAGCAATAGCAACTTGACTGTCACAATGTAAAGAAATAGGAGGAATAAGCTTACGCAAAAGAGGAATATCATTTAAAAAACTTTTAAGCCACTCAACCTCAGTGTAGGCATCATCTAAGGCAATTAACCAACCTCCATAGTTGACCGAGAAATTACAGTCTGCTTAATAGACTTCCATGATATTGCTCCACCTACCAATGTAAATACATATCCACTAGTTGACTTTGTTTCATCCAAACCAGTGATCCAATTTGCATCACTGTAACCTTCTAGAACATCACAAAAACCCATAAAGTTAATAGCATAATCAACATTCCCTTTAAATATTTAAACAATCTTTCCAATGCATCCCAATGGGGAGTATTAGGACTATGTGTGTATCTTGCTAATCTACCAACAACATATGCAATATCTGTTCTAGTATGATTCATCAAATGTAATAAGAATCCAATAATTTTGAGAATATTTATGTTGAGAAACAGTAGCACCTTTTTTTTTCTCAACTTAACAGTTGGATCATACGGTGTAGATACTGAATTCACACTGAAATAATTAAATTTACTCAATAATTTTGCAATATAATGAGATTGCGACCAAGAAATAGAATTTTTATTTCTAAATATCTTTATTCCTAAAATAACATCAACAGGGCCAAGATCTTTCATATCAAAATGATTAGACAAGAATTTTTTGGTATCATTAAAAACATGAATATTACTACCAAAAATCAAAATGTCATCAACATACAAGCACAAAAGTACACAAGTATCATTGACAACATTGATATAAATACACTTATCACCTTTATTGATATAAAAACCATTAGATATTATAACACTATCAAAATTATCATGCCACTGTATTGGAGCCTATTTTAATCCGTAAAGAGATTTAACAAGCTTACGCACATTCTTTTCTTCACAAGCCACAACAAAACCTTCCGGTTGGTTCATACAAATTTTCTCCTCCAAATCACCATTTATGAAGGCGGTTTTTACATCCATTTGATGAATATCTAATTTATAAACATAGGCAATAGCAATTAACATTCTAATGGTAGTAATTTTAGAAACATGCGATAAGTGTCAAAAAAGTCAATTCCATGTTTTTGCTCAAAACCCCTAATAACTAGTCCGACCTTGTATTTTTCTATAGAACTATCAATTCTCAATTTTTTCTTAAAATCCATTTACACTCAATTGTTGTACAACCAGGTGGGAGGTCTGTTAAAACGCAAGTTTTATTAATTATAAGGGAGTTCATTTCATCATTAACTGTTTTCATTCAAAAAGGAGCATCTAAGGACAACATAGCATTATTGTAGGTCTTAGGGCCATCTTCAAGTAAAAGTGATTTTTTTATGAGCATGATGGGAGAACTCAACTTCTTCCTTGGATCAGAATCAAATCAAGCGATTGCAAGAAGGTATTTACATCTCGAGTCAGTACACTAAAGAACTTCTAAAGAAGATTGGAATTAAAGAAGGAAGAACAGTTTCAACTCCAATGGCAACAAACTTCAAACTCAACAAGGATGAAAAAAGTAAATCGGTTGATGAAACCAAGTATATGGTTAATAGTTTACTTTATTTAACTGCAAGTAGACCCGATATTCTTCATTTCGTATGCCTATATGCTCAATTTCAAAGTAATCCAAGAATCTCATTTAAGTATCGTCAAACGTATTTTTCGATATTTAAATGGCATTATCTCTTATGGCTTATTTTATCCAAAGAATGAAAAATTTTCTTTATAGGGATATAGTGACTCGGATTATGTCGGTAATATTGATGATCGTAAAAGTACATCCAACTCATGTCAATTTTTAGGCGATTGCCTAGTTTCATGGTTTTCAATGAAACAAAATTGTGTATGTTTATCCACAGTTGAAGACGGATATATTTCCGTGGCCTTTTGTTGTATATAATTACTTTAGATGAAACAAACTTTAGCGGATTACAAATTTTCTTTTGAAAATATTCCTATTTTTTGTGATAATACGTTCGCTATAAATATTTCCCAAAATCCGGTTCATCATAATCAAAATCAAATATATTGAGGTTCGATATTATTTTTTTAAGAGATTGTGTTTCAAAACGAAAAATTGAGATGTGCTTTGTTACGTCTCAAGATTAAATTGCGGATATTTTTATAAACAATTACCTACCGAGTCTATTTACTTAATTCAAGCTCGTTTAGGCATAATGCATATTGAATAAAGTATATATTTATATTTGTGAGCATTTTATTGTCATTGAAAAGTTTTGGGGTGAAAAATCTTATTTCCAAAACTTAAAAATCGGACAGAGGGATTAAACTGAAGTAGGCACAGGTCGCCATGTAGGAGATCGATCGTTGTCTTCAGGCACCGGTCGCCCTCTATAGCGACCGATCGCCCTAATGACAGAGACCAAATAATAAGCCCGCTGCTCCCTTATGTTCTTCATTATCTCTTTATTCTCCAAAACCCTAAGTGCGAAATACTCCCAAAATTTTTAATCTCTCTCAAATCTTCACCAAAACTCTTAATTGTTGTTACTAATCTCTTCCTTTGGTGAGAATTACACATATATGGTGCCTCCAAAGAATTTCACTGGCACAAATCCCACCCCAAAACGAAAAAGGGTCAGAGAGAGTTCCTCTTCAAACCGTCAATTCGCGGCGGAACAACGCGAAATACGTGCCACACAGCGAAAAACAGTACTAGGGCAAGCTGGTAATCAAAACCCCAACTTACACGGGCTCAAATCTCCGACGGGGTACTATTTCAAAGGATAATGTCAAATGAGTGAAAAGTAAGAAATCCCTACTCTCTCAAGCTCCAATTAGTGCTAATTATTCGTCTTTTATTCATAAATTTGTGGAGAAATATTTTGAGAATTTTGAGTTGGGTAATAAACAAGTTGGGCGTACAAAATATGTCATTTTGGTATATTTTCGGATGAATTTCCTACTATTCGTGAATATTTTGTTACACAAGGTTGGATGTATTTATGGGACCATCCATTTGTTATGTATGCAAAAAAATTCATTAAAAAAAAGAAAAAAGATAGTTTCATAAATTTTACAAAATACAATTCGAAATGGTCAAAATATGAGATAATTTCATAACAATTATTGTTAAAATAATTATTAAACCAACAACAACAACATTTATGATCAAACAATTACTAGATAATATTAATTCACGTTTTTAATACAAAAGAATGCGTCTATCAAGATGAATTAATGAAAATTTATCAACTAATGATTTCCTGCAAAGTATTATTCTGACAGTAATTTCTCTATTAATTTATCTATAAAATTAAAAATGGCCATCAACGAGGACAAATCAACTTTGTGGGGATTATTTACAAAATTGAGGTAGAACTTGTGTTAAAATGATATGTAAGAAGATGTACAAGAAAGAAAAAGATGTTATTTTTTTCTTTTCTACAGTAGATAATATTTGTTATTATTATTATTATTATTATTATTATTATTATTATTATTATTATTATTGAAAAAATGGAATTGAATTCAGAGGGGGAAAGCTAAGAGCGCGATTGGATGTGAGGAAGATTCCATTTTTGTTCCGCTGGAGAATTTTTTTTGACCAAACATGCGATTGTTTATGAAAATTTTCAGAAAATATATTATTCTCCTACTTTCACTTTTTCTCATTTTTTCTCTTATCAATCACATCTACACAATTTTTTACAAAAACTAATTATTATTACACATTATCCCACAAATCTAACTATTCACTCACTCACACATTTCTAACTACCAATCATATCCAATCATTATTTTACTATTTTTAAATTAAATCATCTTTCATCATTACTTTTTCATCTCACATCTAATCACACTCTCAAAATTCATCTTTTTTCTTCCAAAATTTTTGTCACCGCTATTCTCTAGCAAAATAAAAAAATTTAAAATGAAAGCATATCCAATCGTGCCCTAATAATTTCACCTTCGTAAATATAGCTTCCAATTCTATCAAAATCCATTTATACAAGAAATCATTGAATTCATTGAATGTTTGAGGATGTTCACTCAAGAAACTTCCAGCTTACCGACAGAATTTACCGATAGAAATAATTTTGTCCCTAATTTTATAATTACCTACCGAATAAATAAATTAATGATTTTACCTACAACGATTTTACCTATACTTTACAATTATCTTAATACTTACCTACAAAATTTTTTGTAGGTAAACTGATTTTTCTTGTAGTGGTTGGATTTCGTGGAGTCCACTAAAATCTAAGTTGATGACCTATGGATTTAATGGATTACATAGAAATACAAATCGAGGATACCTAAAAGCTAAAATGTTATTCCATTGAATTCCATGTTCTGGGACACGCCCTTAAATATCTATTTAGCCCTTTCTCCATCCTGAAATTACAAAAAAACGTCATGACATAAAAGGACTGACCTTCTTCAATGAGAAACTCGAGAGGGCCGAAATATAGAAGCAGGTAACCAGAAAATTTTCAACCATCTTCGACCCTCATTTCTGACCAAGAAATTGTAATGTGGCTTAAATTATATTTGTCTTTGTTACATTCTTTCATCCATTTTACAAGAAATATGTGCGAAAATGTTTATATTAGGATTTGATGTCATCCGCGTCAAAACACTTCAATAGCAAAAATTACTTTCAGGATTTTGTTTTTGTTGGATGGATAACTTTGTTTGCTTTTTTTTAATTTATTTTTAACTTTATTTTTTTGTGGGTGCAAATATTGAAATACACCAAATAACAATGCCATTGCACAAAAATTGTATAAAGTGATATTCTTTAACAGAAATGGGGCATCATCAAATTCCAACTATATTCAGCCAGATAAGTTTGAAAATGGGTTTGGGGACATTTTGGACATTTTAAACATTATTCCATGTAAGAGGTGGTCTCACGTTAAACAGTTTCATGGACTTAAATTCATGAAGCGGATCCTACAAGACATTAAAAACATGGATCTTTTTTTATGAGTTTGATTTTGGGTTGAAATTCTAGTTATAGGTAGGATCTATCTCATGAACAATATTCATGAGACCATCTCATATATGTTTTTGCCCCCATTATAATCATTTGTTCCAAACAAATTATTGAAATCCTAATTTGAAAAGCTAACATCTAAATCATAAATCTCAAACACAATATATTATATTAAATTATACAATCAATAAACAATGCAATCCTATCAAATCCAAAAAATTTGTCTAATCCTATCAACGAAAAGAGAAGTAATGAAACCCAATAAAAATGACAAAATTAAAAAGAAAACAGAATCCAATTCAAAATATACATGGATTAGA
This sequence comes from Rehmannia glutinosa, assembly GCA_016081115.2. Classification (NCBI taxonomy): domain Eukaryota; kingdom Viridiplantae; phylum Streptophyta; class Magnoliopsida; order Lamiales; family Orobanchaceae; genus Rehmannia; species Rehmannia glutinosa. The sequence goes on from CM071933.1 coordinate 17,198,983, forward strand.
ACGTATATTCTCCAAATCTAGATTCTGGAACAAAATCTTTTACGTTGTCATCTAAGAACTAAGAAACACCATTGAACCTAGAAATCTAATCACAAAGGTTATGTTTATTTAGTGATCGGGGCTGATTTTCTTTTTTTAACAAACGATAGCAATTTCATTAATACGAAACTCACAAAAAATTCTTACAAAAGCGCGAAGCACACGGGCTTAAGACCGAAAAGTTAAACTAGAGCTAATCGGGAAAGAGGTTGTGCCAAGACAACCCTACAAGACAGTCAAAAGTCAAAAGAGATAATCTATTACAGATTTTCCCACTCCTTTGGTCCAAAACAAAAAAAGAACACGAATCAAAAAGATACCATAACAATAAGATGTCTTTGGCTATTTCTGAGTCACTAAAAGCTGTTGGATTATTATCATTCAGCTTTCTCGTAATATTCTCATCATCTAAATTCATGGCGATCCTCCTGAGACCCTTCCTATACGCCGTGTACATCGCTTGTCGAAAACCCACCAATAGAGCTTCTGTAGGTCCCAAGGGATGTAAGTATGGTTTAGAATGGGGGGTTGAATAAACCTTACCAACTTTTTGATTTTAGTCCTTTTAAAATATTACAGAGTTAACACAAACAGCTAAGTCCTTGAGGGACAACTAAGTTGGTTATTCAGCAGAGTTAGCCACACTCAGCACTCGATAGAGAGTTTGTTGATAGAATAACTCAACTGTTTAACCTGAAACTTAACTTGGCTGTGTTGAGTTTTCAGCGGAAGACTTAACACCTTTTGATTTGTTTTAAACTTGTTTTAACACTTGATTTTAGCACTTAGTTATTAATCAATTCAATAGCAATTTATCAGCAGATATAAATAAGTATGCAGAAATGAAAGTGCTGAATGTAAATGACACAAATAATTTTTATAGAGGTTCGAAGATGGTGTAATTCTTCTAATCCTCTCTTCTCCAACTCCTGGAGGAATCCACTAAGTAATGATCAGTTCACAAAGTGGTTATCAGAGACAAGTCTTGATCACTGGTGACTTGCTCCTTGGACTCGATCTAGAGATGACTTGGTCACACGGTTGGCTTCTCGTCCGACTCGAACTTCTTCCAGGGGCGTTTGCATTTGCTACTTGACTCACTTTCTCAAGCTTCTTGGATTTGATCACAAAGCCCTCTAATAACTTGAGACTGGTTCGACCTTGAACCTTCCTACAATCCTCTTTGGAAAGTAGACCCCTTTTGATTCTTCAAAAGTTTCCTCTTCAACAGTTTGAAGTTGTCTTTCCTTCACAGCTTTGTGTTGGATTGATTTCCTTCGAGATTTAAGCTTGAGGATTTTGCTTGAATATTTTGAGAATATTTTGCAGTTCTGATTTGAATAATGCTTGCTCGTTCGTAGTTCGGTAACCTTTTCTCAATGAGATTCTCGGCCTTTTATAGTGAACTTTCAAAAATCTGCCCGTTGAAGAGATAGGCTGATTTTCAAAAGTCACTTGTGTTCGATTGGCTTGTCTTGTTGCGAGTCCCCCGATGTTGACATTTCCTCGTATTTAATGTCTTGCAAAGATTGCGGCAGATCGACACTTGGTGCGGTGCTTCCCATTGGTTTGTTCCTTTTGCACACAATCGGAACTAACACTTTATCTCTGACAATTTTAACAGGTTACTAATCTGAGTAACATTCTTGACTTTCATCAACGGATCTCGTTCAGTTGTCTTGACTTGATCATCTTTTATTCCCCAGGTGACTTGAGTTAGCTTCCAATATTTGGATGACTCATATGTCACTTCAACTTGAGACTTGGCTTCTTGAGTTGACTTGACTGACTCTTCATACAGCTATTTCTGGTGATACACCTTGATCGAGTTCTTGACTTTTCTTCCTTGCCATACTCAAATTTGTCTTGCAGTGAGTCTTCACTTCGATCTTGATTGACTTCTTGTATTTCTAGGCATAGTGACTTGACTCAGCTTTTCCAGCCCTATCTATTACAATACAAATTACAAGGAAAATGGGGTGCCAACTTTCTAGTTTAAGTTTTACATGGCATTCATCAAAATCTACAAAATAAATTTCCCAATAATTTCCCCCTTTTTGATGATGCCAAAACTTAAAACATTAAACAACATGTAAAAAGCAAAGATACATATAGACAATGCAGTAACAAAGAATGTATGCGAAGAATCAATCATTTTATTGATCATAGCATTCTTGTCCTTTACACAGCTATTTACAAAGTGTATCAGAGCATATTTATATCTAAGCAAATTACAAGCGTCTATGCTAAGATACAAATACAAAATATTTTATTGAAAGTACAGATGACTTACACAACAATGTATTTACAAAAGTAAAATACATGAAGGGTTCACAGCAACACTTCATCTCCTTCGTTGCCTCCTCATTTCATATTCAGCTCTGTCATCATCCGGTTCTTTTTTTTTCTTTCATATTCAGCTACTTTCTTCTTTTCATAAGCTCTCTTCGCAGCAGCATCTTTTCTCTTCCTTTCTTCCCATAGTTGGTCTTGTCTTCTGTTTTTCTCTTCTATTCTTTTCACATAATCAGCATTCTTTCTAGCCACTTCCAGATTCGCTACTTCATCGTACCCAGCCCAGTAGATCATTCCCTTCTTACCTGGATCTATATATTCGATATTTTTGGGTAGAGGTCTAGGTCAAAAACCTCTTCTCCACCACTTTTTCCTCCTCCTCCGGGTGTATCTTTCAGACGGAGTCTTCCTTACAAAATTTGAATGGTCTGCTGGTAGTCTGCTGCCTATCAGCTTATTCGCATAACTTCATACCCTTCTCCCAGTATAGATCTCAGGCTTGGGCTATCGACATATTCTTGAAATAGCCTTCGGATTCGAGAGTTATAAATTCTTCAACCGATCTTGGATCGTCTCCATCATCCGGAATGGCATCTAGATCCTTCCCCTGTAGGAATCTTTCAATCTATTTCATCCCCTGCTTCCACAATTTTCTCTCTCTCGACATGGGCACAACTGAGTGTTGGATCGGCAGAGTCACCGGAAGTTTCCGATAATGGATGTTGTGACGTGACCTTGCCGGGGGTTTGAGCAATCATTAAAGTCAAATCCTTTGACCTTTCCCCTCAATCTTTTCCCTTTTTCTTCTCACCACTGTTTCTTCTTTCAATTTCTCGGTACTCCTCTTCCCTTTTTGGCATCATCGAAGGAGAGAGGAACCCAGGGAACATTCTGCGAGCATGAAGTCCTGCTTTGAGAGCCGAGTTATGCTTGAGTCTGGCTGCGACATGTGTTGTTCGAAATGCGAACGAGTGGCCTTTGATTCATTTTGCCACGGTTTCATTTCAGCCATGAGAAGGTGAACTTTGTATTCATGTTCTCCTCAACACGCAGAATTTCTTTTCGATGAAATTCACGTAGTAACTCCATTTGATTGTATGGGAGGCATGCAATCTTTCCATACACGTCTCGCATCCTCGCTCATATCGGCATTATCGGACTCCAAACAAGCATCTTATTGTACAATGCCTTGAAATATCGAACTTGTTCGTATCGCATTGCACTCTGTTGCTGACACCACTGACACCACTCCCTGATCCATACCACTATTCCTCTTAAGTCTGCTGTGAGGTTGGCATCTCTATTGTCCAGACATAGATCTAATGAGACTTGATGTCGTTCTATCTTCTCAATCTCTCCACATATTTTCTTGAAAACTTCACGGATCTCAGCTGTCACAACTAATTCAGCTGGCGGCTATTCAGCATCGAAGTCAAAGTCCGCTGGCATAATGGAGTCGGTAGGGATAACTGGATTTTCTCGGACGGTGTATAGGTGCTGCTCTTTAGCTGTCTCTACCTCTAATGCTGGAAGCTCAAGGGAAATAATTGCTCAAAGGCATCATCTCGCACATATGGGATTGATTGTGATGTTTGTGCTTGTGATGTCTCTGGTTGAGTCAAGATGCTGCAGCCTTTGGGAGCTGCGCGCAGATGACTTCGGTTCAGTGGGCCTAGTTGAGTAGGTTGGCCAGCTGACTGAGCCTCAGCTGTCTTAACAGCTTCTTCGGCCTCAGTAGATTTTTCTAAATGAATTACATGTTCCTCGGCTGCAACATCAGCGTCATCAGAAGATGATGAAACCTGGGGGCTTAGTTCATCATAGAAGTTAAAAGTTTGACGAGCAGCTTTAAAACTCGACTGACTCGTCTGCGGAAGAACATCCTCAACTGGGTCCTTTTGATGTTCAACAGGGGTGGACTCAGCTTCATCTTCAGATCCCAGAAATGAGATGTCAGGATTGTCCTGGGAATCCTGAAGTGCACTAATCTCCTTCTCAGATTCAACAATGTTAATAGGAGGGATGTTCTGAACGTCTTGAGCTTTACCTAGGGAGGTCTCAACTTCCATTGGGCCTTCAACACCTCCAGCAGTCTCAGCTGCAGCGAGGCCTTCTTCATTCCCTTTGACAGTCGCAGCTGTCTTAGGGTCTTCAGCAGTGGCATCCATAGGAGTCTCAACTTCTTGGATTTCACTTTCATTGCCCAGAGTGTTAACTCCCGGGGCATTTCCATCATGTGCCTCGACTGCAACAACAGTGTCCTTAACCTGCAAAGCAACTGACATTTCAGCTGGGGCAGACTCAACTGTCCGAGGTTCGTCAATGTCATTCTGCTGGGGTTCTTTTTCGGTTTCCTCTTCGCCTCCTTTCTTCATTGTGGAGTCAGCTGCAGCATCCTTCGACCCTGCTGTAGTGGAGTGAGTTTCCCCCTCAGCTGGCATACCAACTGAGTGACTGATGATGGGGTCACTCGTCTCCAGACTCTCGGCTGCTTCTATTGAGTGCTCAGCCGTGGGGGCATGTGGTAACACACCTTCTGTAGGGTTTGGCTCAACTTGGGTGCCCAAATTCCCAGTTTCATCGCCATTTCCCTTGGACCCATCTTCCGACTGCACAGGGGAAGTAGTTGCAGCTATAACTGTGGCAATCTGTTGCACTACTCCCAGTGGGTCTATCTGCAGGAGAGATTGTGAGGACTCTCCTGGTCCCTCAAACATGTGTTGCTCATGCAACATCCTGGATTCCCTCATAGCTTGCTGTATGTCTGACTTCTCCTTTGCAGCAATAGGATCTATATCTTCATCACTCTCTGACAACACATCTATATGAGGGTGAGTGTGTTCCAGAGTTCCAGTAAGAGGACATATACTCGCTTTTTCGAGAGCTTCAGCTACCTCAGCTGCTCTGGCTTGAGCCTTCTCCTTGAAAATTTGCAAGATGTTCAAGCAGTTGTCTTCATCAAGGGCCTGAACTACTTTGGTGATGCCGAGAAATTCGAACAACTCCTCCTCTTCTTCTATGAACTCAGGGCGTTCAAATTGCTCCCTTAAGTGACTTAGATTCCACGCCCTCCATTCTCGTAGACAGCGCTGGATGTCTGGATATACAGGAGAAAGTACGATAACATCATCATCCTCATCTTCCTCTTCTTGTCCTTGTTGTTCTGGAATGGAAGGTAGCATGCTCTGTTGCTCTTCTCCTCCATCAGCGTCTGTAGAGGCGGAGAGAGAACTTTTTCAACTGAAGATTCAGTTGTCTCAGATGCTTCTTTTTCCTCAGATGTCCTTTCCACAACTGGGTCTTCTTGGGGCCTCTGATGATCACCCTCACAGACTTGGATGTTTCATTTATTACTTGAGATGCGCACTTCCGAGTGTCGGCGATCTCGAAGCTTTCTCCGGTGAGTGGCGATTCATTTTGTCTTCTCACGCTCTGAACGCTTGACTAGCCTTCTTCATTTGGTTTTAACCAAAGGGATTTTACAGTTCTTTGTCCTCTCTTTCGATTCTCCTGGTGGGTGGTGCATCTTTCTTGGATGGAGTTGCCTTCCTGGGCTTAGCAGTCCTTTTCTTGCGTATGGCTGGAAAAGGGATTTGGGCTTCCTTCTCAGCCTCGGCTGCATGGGCAAGAGACACGACTGCTCGGGCAGGTGACTCGGCTGCAGGGGCAGGTGCATCCTGTTTCTTTGCTGCAGGGGCAGCCTTCTTCTTTGCAGCTTTCTTCTTGGAAGGGGAGGTAACAGTTGTGTCCTCGGGGTCAGCTGATTCCCCCTCACTTGTATCCGCCCTCTTGGCATGGGCTCTCTTCCGGGCTCCTAAAAGATTAGCCCTGAATATCTTCTTGTTTACATGGAAAGGCTTTCCATGTTGAAGGGGAATGCCCTTCACTTCAATCAGATGGCCAATTACTAGGCCATATCCGAGTGATCCTCCAAAGGATCCATCTTCCTTGTACGATTTGTTCCCAACATTCTGGCAGAGTCTGCTGTATACGAACTCAGCCTAGTTGACTTTCTTACCTTCCATGATCGCAGCCATGGCGATCAGCTTGGTCTTTGACAGCTGATTGAAGCTGCCAAACTTCATGTCTACACACTTTGCAACGACATCCATCAGCTTGTGATAGTCGTCCTCGCATTTCTTCTCATTTGTGTAGACTACCTTCGCAAAGACACTTTGCCGGTTTGGCTACTTTTTCCATGCAAAGCGGCCCAAGTTAACAACAAACCGTTTATTTCCGCCATACCCCTCGACGGGACGGCGAAACAAAGCTTTGCTCGCAAGGTCCTTAATCATAATGTCCTTGTGGTGGACAGAGGACTTGATTCCTTCGTCCTGCACCTCAGCGTTTACATAGGATTGCGCCACCTCTTCAAGGTAGGTGAGCGAGTACTCCATAGTAAGAAAAGGCCTGAGACCGGACTTTTCTAGCATATCAGCTATCTTCTTTACTAGGGTTTCATCTGAACCCTGCTTTACCATCCCATCAAAATCCACGGTTGATCCAGAGTGGATTTTCTTTGATAGCTTAACAAAATCGAACTTTGGTGCCATTAGCAGAGAGTTTTACCGAATAAAACTTGATAAACTTGCTTGAGAACTCGTAGGGTTTGCGAGAGAGAAATGAACTTGCTTTGAAGATGAACAGTTTTCAGTAAAGTGTGAGAGAGAAGACTGAAAACCGTATATAAGGGTTATGAAAGGATGGGTTTTTGGATTTTGAAATTTGATCAAGATCAACGGCTCATATTTAGCACGTCAAACTGCATTTAATTCCTCGCATTTAATGCGGCAGCATTTATATCCAATCATATGCTTACAAAGATGACTTTTGATTTCGCACCCATCATTATTATCTTCGACGTCATCCTTAAAAACATTCCCGCTCATTTAAAATAACTGCATTTTTGACACTTAGCTCATAAATGACTCAGCTTATTTCACAAATGACTTAACTCTTCTTCTCTCTTTTCATTGAGCGACTCAATTGTCGCCTAACTCGATACAACCGACTTTCCGATATGGTTTGTTTCACTTGGCTAATGTGAAAACTTGTTCATTTCTCACTTTTTATCTTCCATCTCTTCGAGTGAGTCTTCCGAGTATCAACTCACTCAATTAACCCTAGCTCATGCTTAAGCTCTTCAAATCTTGATTCACATAAGGATTGGTGAATATGTCGCCTTCTTGTTTATCGGTTGAGATATACTCCAAAATGATGTCTTTCTTTTCAACAGGATCTCTTATAAAATGATATCTGACATCAATGTGCTTTGTTCTTGAATGCAACACAGGATTCTGAGTGATTGCAATAGCACTTGTGTTATCACACATAATTGGAATCTCTTTTTCTTCAATTTCATAATCTCTCAAACTGTCTCATCCATAAGACTTGGGCTGTGATTTGCCCTTGACTATGTACTACGATTCATTTGTGGATGTGGCTATTGAGTTTTGCTTCTTACTAAACCAGGAAACCAATATATTTCCAAGCATTTGACATGTACCTGAAGTACTCTTCCTGTCAACTTTACATGCAGCATAGTCAGAGTCTGAGTAACCAATTAGCTTGAATCCACCTTCCTTTGGATACCATAAGCCAACTTCTTGGCATCCCTTCAAATACCTTAGGATTCTCTTAGCTTCAGTCATATGGCTCTTTTTTTGGTGCAGATTGAAATCTTGAGCATACACCTACTGCAAAGGTGATGTCTGGCCTGCTTGCTGTTAAGTAGAGTAGTGATCCAATGAGTGCTCTGTATCTTGTTTGATCTACAGCCTTACCATCTGCATCCATGTCCATTTTGACTGAATAAACCTTACCAACTTTTTAATTTTAGTCCTTTTAAAATATTACAGAGTTAACACAAACAGCTAAGTCCTTGAGGGACAGCTAAGTTGGTTATTCAACAGAGTTAGCCACTCAACAGACTCGATAGAGCTATTGATAGAATAACTCAATTGTTTAACCTGAAACTTAACTTGGCTGTGTTGAGTTTTTCAGCGGAAGACTTAACACCCTTTGATTTGTTTTAAACTTATTTTAACACTTGATTTTAGCACTTAGTTGTTAATCAATTAGATAGCAATTTATCAGCAGATATAAATAAGTATGCAGAAATGAAAGTGCTGAAACGTAAATGACACAAATAATTTTTATAGAGGTTCGAAGATGGGGTAATTCTTCTAATCCTCTCTTCTCCAACTCCTGGAGGAATACACTAAGTAATGATCAGTTCACAAAGTGGTTATCAGTCTAGAGACAAGTCTTGATCACACAGCTGACTTGCTCCTTGGACTCAGTCTAGAGATGCCTTGGTCACACAGCTGGCTTCTCATCCGACTCAGCTTCTTCACAGGGCAGTTGCCTTGCTACTTTAGCTCACTTTCTCAAGCTTCTTGGATTTGATCACAAAGCCCTCCAATAACTTGAGACTGGTTCGACCTTGAACCTTCCTACCATCCTCCTTGGAAAATAGACCCTTTTGATTCTTCAAAAGTTTCTTCTTCAATGAGTTTGAAGTTGTCTTTCCTTCACGAGTTTTCATTGGATTGATTTCCTTCGAGATTTAGGCTTGAGGATTTTGCTTGAATATCTTGAGAATATTTTGCGAGTTCTGATTTGAATAATGGTTGCTCGTTCGTGGTTCGGGTAACCTTTTTCAATGAGATTCTCGGCCTTTTATAGTGAACTTTCAAAAAATCGCTTTCGTTGAAGAGATATGCTAATTTTCAAAAGTCACTTGTGTTCGTTGGTTTGTCTTGTTGCAGTCCTTGATGTTGACATTTCCTCGTATTTAATGTCTTGCAAAGATTGCAACAGATCGACACTTGGTGCGATCTTCCCATTGGTTTGTTCCTTTTGCACACAATCGAAACTAACACTTTATCTCGACAACTTTAACAAGTTACTAACTGAGTAACATTCTTGACTTTCATCAACGGATCTCATTTAGTTGTCTTGGCTTCGATCGCTAGTCTTTTATTCCCAGTTACTTGAGTTAGCTTCCAATCTTTGGATGACTCATATGTCACTTCAACTTGAGACTTGGCTTCGTTGAGTTGACTTGATCGACTCTTCATACTGACTATTTCACTGGTGATACACCTTGATCGAGTTCTTGACTTTTCTTCCTTGCCATACTCGGTTGTCTTGCAATGAGTCTTCACTTCGATCTTGATTTGACTTTCTTGTATTTCTAGGCATAGTGACATTGACTGACTTTTCTTTTCCATTTCTATCTATTACAATACAAATTATAAGGAAAATGGGGTGCCAACTTTCTAGTTTAAATTTTACATGGCATTCATCAAAATCTACAAAATAAATTTCCCAACAAACTTCCATGGACAAAATCATCCCTAGAGCCCGTCCATGCATGAACCAGCCTACCACTCCCATCTTTAATCCAACCCCCAACCCAAAGCGAGTTATCTTTAAGACAAGCACCACTGACCACTTGAAAAATAGGTCCTAGTGTCTTCTCCAATTGCATTTGGTTAGGCGTAGAACACTTAGCCTCTATCACCTTCTTCTTCTCATTCACTGATTAAAACTCCCGCCACTGTTGCAAAGCCCGGTCCACAATCTCTTTTTCCGACCATCTAACCTGCTCAAAAATCTAGATATTTCGAGTTTTCCACAACCACCATAAGATGTACACAGATAATTGAATTCGGTCTTGGGAAACACTGCTCTTATCCAACGCGCCTACCTCATGCCACTAACCCTTAATTGTAAAAGCATTTCCCAAAGTATTAAACCATTGGCGGTGAAACTTTCCACACCCTTTGGGCTCTTTCGCACTGAAACAGGATATGGGCCAGAGTTTTGTCCTTGTTTCCATAGAGCATACAAACAGCGGAGCAAGAAATTCTTCTTCTCAACAATTGATCTGCAGTTGGCAATAAATCATGAATGCATCTCCATAAAAAATGTTTGATCTTACCTTTTATGTTGAGATTCCAACATCTATTCCACATTGATTTGGATCGGATTGCGTCGCCATCTTGGTCTCGGTTTGTCAATCTCCAGGCCTTAACTTTGAGAAGAGCTTGATAGGCTGATTTTATAGAGTAGCACCCATTTTTTCGGACGCCAAACAAGACAATCACGCCCTCCATGTCAATAGAAATGCAAAATAATGTAAGCATCCTCCATATTAAAGATATTGCGCACCATAACCTCATTCCACCCATCTCCTCCGTATTAAAGAGATCTCTAACCCACAAAGACATCCAACCCCTTCCAAATTTGGTTTGGGTTTAAACTTAATGACTTTAGGAATCCAAGGGGATTCCCAAACTCTAATCGATCTCCCATCCCCAATCTTATATCTAATACCCAATGACAAAGTAGGAATAGCCTCCCAACACTTCCAAATCCATGAATCCCCACCCTTAGCTTCCACAGCCAACAGACCACCCTTAGGGAAATATTTTGTCTTCAGAAGTTTACTCACAAGTAAGTTAGGTTGTGTAACAACCCTCCATAATTGTTTTACCAACATAGCATTGTTAAATAAGTATAAATCCTGAAAACCTACCCCTCCAGCCGCTTTAGGTTTAGAGAGCTTATCCCAAGCAATCCAACACATTTTGGATTTATCCCTCCCAGCCCCACCCCCCACCAGAAATAAGAGGTAACCTGGCTGATTTCTTTACAAATGGCCACCGGGAGCTTAAACTAAGACATAACATAATTTGAGATACTATTAATCACTGCCTTCTAAGCACATCTTTGCTGGCTTGTGACAAGAAACAATTTTTCCATCTAGAAGTTCTATTTTTGACACAGTCGACCACATATTTGAAGATATCAGGTTTAGCCCCCAATGACCATAGGTAGACAGGAATACTTAGCACTATGATGAATAGACACTCCTTTAAGAACAGAACAGATACTATTTTTCAAACCATCAGAAGCATTTTTACTAAAAAAGATAGAAGATTTTTCTAAATTGACTTGTTGCCCGGATGCTGAACAAATTTGTCCAAAATATTATTAATCACATGAGCCTGACCTAATGAAGCTTCACAGAAGATGATGGAATCGTCTGCAAAGAAAAGATGAGTTACCACGGGACCTTTCCTACATATTTTAATACCATGAAAGAGAGACTTTTTTTGGGCTTGGAAAATCAAATTAGAAAAACTTCAGACAAGATGATGAACAAACAAAGGGGAGAGGATCTCCTTTCCTTATACCTCTAGACGGAGAAACAAAGCCAGAAATATGCCCATTGACATTGAAAGAGAAAGAAGAGGAATTCATACACACAAGAATCCAATTAATGAAAATCCAATCAAAACCCATCTTACACAAAATCAATCCCAGAAATCTCCATTCCACTCTATCATATGCTTTAGACATGTCAAGTTTTAAGCCATAAAAGCAGATTTATTTTTTCTCAGACCATTAAGAAAATGGATGCACTCATGAGTAATCACCACATTATCAATAATTTGCCTCCCTGGAATGAAGACCGATGATTAATGCTAATGCAAGCATTTAACACCAGTTTCAATCTATTTGCAATGATCCTTGAAATAACTTTATAAGAGACATTACAAAGGCTAATGGGTCGAAAGTGGCTCATACTCTGAGGATTTTTGTTTTTGGGAATAAGGGTAATGATAGTATGATTAACACTCTTCAACATTTACCCATTTACAAAAAAGTTCTTAACAGCTTCACAGAATTTATCAGAAATGATAGGCCAAAAATTTTCAAAAAATAAAGGCGTCATACCATCAAGACCGGGGCTTTATTAGATTAAGCTCGAACAATGCTTTCTTGATTTCCACATCCTAAACAGTTTTAGTCGGCTCCAAGTTCATTGTGGTAGATATTGAAAGAGGAATCCCATCAAAATGTCCCAATCATGAGGAGGTTTGGAGGAACAGAAAAGGTTTTTGTAGTAACCAGACACTTCATCTTTAATAGCCGTAGGAGAGTCACATATTGAACCATCCATTCTAATCAACTTTTCAATGGCATTCATTTTTCTCCTCTCGAAAGGTACAAGCATGGAAAAATTTAGAATTTCTATCTCCTCCCTTTAGCCAAGTATTCGGACTTTTGACTCCAATATTTTTCTTCATCCTTATAGGTTTTATCTAACATGGCTCTCGGATAGATCCGCTCCTTCCAATTTCGGTTTCCTTCCTGCTTTTTCAAAAATTCAACATCTCTTTACAAGTTTCCACAGTTTTGTCTCGAGTTAAGCTTTTTACCTTTACACCGATTGATAAAGGCCACTCTACAAAAGTCGATTTTTCTCGAGTCCGAAAAAGAGGAATGCCTCTAACCAGGAACAGACCAGGCCAAATTCACAACATCATCCACACCCTCCATCTCTACCCATCTTTTGTCAAATGTGAATCTTTTTGGCCCAAGAATTTTTTATTATCAATTTTCAACAAAGAAGATAGTGGTTTGAAGCTGTTTCTCAACATGCGTAACAAGAGACTTTGAAATTGAATCATCCACTCGGAGAGCCGAAAAAGCGATCCAATCTTTCTTCAACAAACCCTTCCCCTTATCTATTGTTGGCTCGGGTGAAGGGATGCCCTTCAAAAGCAATCTCTCCTAATTCCCATATTTCCAATGAAATCTCTAAACCCATAGAAGCTAGAAATACTTCTAGCTCCCCCTTTTTTCTTCCGCTTCCTCAAATCGTTAAAATCCCCTCCCAAAACCCAAAGATCCCCACTTAAATTTAGCTTCGAAACCAAAGACCATTGGTCCTTCCTTAAAATCGATCTCGCATAAATAAAAATGGCCAGTAAACTATCTTTCATCCCTTCACAGCAATACTCAATTTCCACACAAAAAGCAGATTCAAAAAACTGTTTTATAACAATTTTATCTGACAATAAAACTAGAAGACCCCCACTCAAGCCCAAAGGGTCCACACACTTCCATCTATCTCTCATTTTCAACTTTTACACACCATACTCACAAACACCTTTTTCTTCTTCGTTTCACACAAAAACAACAAATCTGGGAGATGGAGTCGCATTGACTCCTTAACCTAGAAAATTGTCGAGGGTCCTCCCAACCCTCTACAATTCCACACATAAGCAATCATGGATAACTTTGGGCCCAATTATGGCTGACCACCTCCACCTCTTTTGGATTCATATGGGAACATCCCACATTTTCACTCTGTATCATTTTCTTAGATTCATTATCTTCAGGTGTTTCCACTTCATCCACCAAACCGAATCCTCATTTCATACCACATGGTGTTTCAAAGCAATAACCGATCGGGAATCCATTTTGGTTGGTCAATAGGGCAGAAATTCCTTTTCTAATAACTCTCTTTCCCGGGCACTTTTGCATTTTTAAATTAGAAGTACCAACACTTGGGCTTTGTATTTCTTTTAGTAGCCCATATTTGCTTCCCTTTTGAATATTAACATTCACAAGTTCAAGCTTACCTTCACCATCAATATTTTCTTTGTCCTCGCTCCCATATCATACTTTCTAGAGAAAATTTATTGGGTAGCATACCACACTTTCAAACAATTGTGTTCTTATTTCCCAAAGGGCCTAGCTCCTTTAGACCGGGTTCGAGCTTTGAGACGTGATACCTCCCGAGCACAAAAGTCCTTCAAATACTCTTCCCCCACTTCCTCCGAGACTCTTCATTGACCACAATATTTTCCTTATTCGATTCACAACAGTAGCAAGCATATTTTCCTTCTCCCTCTATTTCCTTGGATGCTAGGATGGAATTTTTGCTCTCTTTGTCCTCTTAATTTCTAGAGTTTAGACGTATTATAGTTAACACGAAGAACGACAACACGCATCCATTCTTGGCCCTTCGCAAATACTTCCCTTTTGGATATCATCCTTTCTAGGTTGACAAATTCTTTCCGAATGACCACCCTACCTCAATAAAAATAGAAACCTTGACGATTTTGATATTTGAAATCAACCCAACACGACTCTGCACTAACGAGATATATGATCCCCTCAAGAAGGGTTTCTCAAGATTTATATCGACCAAAGTTGATAAACCTCCCCTTCGGTCTTTGATTCGGTATTGCCACATCAACAATATCTCCAAATTTGAGCCCAATTTTTTACGCCCGTATGCACCGTAATCCATCGAACTGAAGATTCCAAACTTGAACCCATAACTTTATATTTTTAATGGATTCCACGACCAAGAATGTTATCCAACCATTCCTTAGAATTAAATGCTGATTATCAAAGGACCAAGACTTTCCCCAAAGACTCTATTCTTATCCTCCGGTGAAACAAAGATAAATTGAAAAAGATTTCGACCCACTTCCTTAATAGCAAAGGGTTCTTTGGTAAGCCGGATACTAAGCATAATATGTTTTAGGTCGCAAAATTTGGTTTCTTGGATCCAAATATTTTCCAATGTGCTTCTCCCACACTCATCCTTACTTTTGGCTATATCTTTCTCTTCCAAAGAGATTTCAGCCCTTTTCTCGAGAAGTTAATGAAAACCTATTAAGTTTATCCAAAATTTCCTGTTCTATTTTGGAGGGATAAATCACAGCCTTCAGATCTACCACAATGTCACCCAGATCTGTCCACCTGTAAGTTAGCAAATCAAAACAACAAGGGAAAAGAAAACAACAATGGTCAAAGTAAGAGAGTAGTATACTGACAGGAATAACAAAAGAGAAAAAGAGAAGGCACGGGGAGATGGCCACATATCGCTAAACAGGACCACCTCAGTTAAGGTAATAAATGACAAGGAACCATGGCAGGTAAAAAAATTGATGTTCAGGTAAAGACATCAAAGCGCCAGAGTCAACGATTATTTTTTTTAATATATTATCAAACCCCAGCTTTAAAGAATTACAAAAGAAAGTTATTGGTAAAAAGTCCATCATTACTAAGAAAATTATGTTGATTTAACCACACCATGAACATATCCAACCAGCATAACGAACACAAAGGTACTGGAGATAACTGAGATTGAGATAAGGAAAGCAAAGGATTGACTAGAAGGAAAGCTCACGCCGACAAGAACAAGCAGACAATACAAAAACCAACTAGGGTTCTCAGAGAGAGAAAATAAACACTCAAGACAAAGGAGACTAACTTATACATTGTACTTGGAATATGTAAAATGTGAAAGTGTGATTGGGGATGATTAGAGTAAGTTTTTTGGGAAGAGAGGTTTGAGTGATATATTGGAAAACGTGTGTATTAGTATAAAAATATAATGGAAAGGGTAATTTATGTGTGATTGATAATTGAGGAAAAAAGTTGAAATGCTTGGGATGGTAAGGCTACGATTGGATATGAAAGATATTCAATTTTCGTTGGGATGTAGAATTTTTTTTTGACCAAACATGCGATTGTTTATGAAAATATTCAGAAAATATATTATTCTCTCGCTTTCAGTTTTTCTGATTTTTTTCTCTTATCAATCACATCTACATATGTTTTCGCAAAAAAATAATCATTATTACACATTCTCCCATAATTTCACTATTCACTCACTCACACATTTATACCTATCAATCATATTCAATCATTATTTTACTATTTTTAAATCAAATCAACTTTCATCATTACTTTTCCAACTCACATCCAATCACACTCTTAAAATTTAATTTTTTCTTTCCAATTTTTTTACCACTATTCTCTAGCAAAATCTATATATATATATATATATATATATATATATATATATATATATATATAGGATTGGTTCAAATGAGACCAACCCTTGGGTTAGTCCATAAGACCGCATATAGACCTTGATTTAATTTTTAATGGTGTAGATCTCTTTAGTTATTTTTGGGTTATAAGGGTATGATTGTATTTTCACCATTTTACGTTTTTTTTGTAGATCACGTTAATTGCTAATTAATAGGAAAATAGAATCCTTCCTTTATCAGTTTCCGATTTTTTGGGAAAAAACCATAGATTTTCAGTTGTGTCTTTTCAAAATGGTTCCTTTGGCTTTCCTCCTCTTGGACGGTTTTTGACCAAAAAAACCCTACTACTCTTTTCTTTTCTCCCCCAAATATACTAACACTTCCATTCGCTTTTATCGCACACAAAAAACTGGGTCGCTCGCCTTCTCTCCGCACACTAAAACTTGAAGTTTGAAATTATTTCGCTGCGTTCATAAGTTTTTATTGGTAGAAGATTTGGGTTTTGCGAAGAAGGAGCAGAGAAGGGTTATTTTGCGCCCGTTTTTTTGCGTTTGTAAAGGTGAGTTCCTTTTCTCTGTTAATGGCCCAATTTCTCCAAATTTCAGTATGTTCTTGTCTTTACCAAGTAATTTTTGGTGGGTGTAGGAGTTCGATTTTTGTGGAGAAGGTTTGAGGAGAGGGAAATCGACGCCTGAGTTCTTGTATTTGAAGGTATGTTTGTTGTTTTATTCTTCTGCCTTTTTTATTGTTTAAGTTGTTCTTGAAGGATTCTTTCGCAATTTGTGCATTTATTCAGTTATGGTATTTTTGCAAAATTTTGCAATTTGAACTCAAATAACCCAAGTAACAAACCCATAACAAGTATGCATATCTTTTTATTTAGTATACTGATATATTATGTTAATTATACAACATTAAGTAGTATATAAACATATTTTTGTATTAAGTTTTGATATATGAATTAAGTGTTTTTTATGTAGGGGGTTGTGGTGTATTCTAGCTATTCGTATATGTCATGTTAAATAAACAGCATTAAGTGGAATGTAAACAAATTAGTGTACCCCAAATAAGAAACACATAACAAGTATGCAGATTTTTTTACTAAGTATACTGATATATTATGTTAAATACACAACATTAAGTAGAATATAAACATACTTTTGTATGCAGATTTTTTATACTAAGTATACAAGTTTGTCATGTTAAATATACAACATTTAGGTGGGATGTAAACAAATGAGGTTTAAAGTTCTTGATATCTGGATTTGTGTTCTTTTTATGTAGGTGTTTGTGGCTAGTAAAATGTCAAGTGAAGAACAGGAAATAGAGGTCAATAGTGGTGCAGAGGACAGTTCGGAAACGAGCAACCAAAAAGAGGCGGAGGATTGATAGTTCATATCCCAAGACGTTAGTTAGGCGAAACCAAGGTTTTGGTTGATGCTCTTGCTTCTATGAAACTGCACAAAAGAATGCGGGTTTGAGGGCCGGTCACCTGGTTTTCTGAGGAAGGGCAATGCAAATCTCATGTGTACATTATACATGAAAGTGATCTTTTGATTTGCATGTACATTATACATAGATGCAAAGAACTTGTATAGATAGATATGTCGAGTTGTATATTTAATATGTTCCATTTGTTTATTTTTGGGTTATTTGAATTGTATTTTTTGTTGTATAAAACAGTTTAATATACTTGTTTAATTAGTTACGTGGATTTGTATATTTTATGTGGTGGAATTGTTTACTTGATTGTATGGGTGATTCACTGTTTTAGTTCAGTGGATTTGTATACAGTTTCAGTGACATGTATAAATAGATATATCGAATTGTATATGTAATGTGTATCATTTGTTTATTTTTGATTAGTTGAATTGTATTATTTGTTGTATAAGTAGATTAATATATCTGTTTATTTAGTTACGCTGAATTGCATATTATGTTAGGTGGATTTGTATACTTAGTTGCATGGGTGATTTATTGATTTTAGTTCAGTTGAATTGTATTCAGTTGCTTATGGACTTGTATAAATAAATATGTAGAATTGTATATTTAATGTGTTGCATTTGTCTATTTTGGATTAGTTGAATTGTATTATTTGCTGGATAAGTAGATTAATGTATTTTGTATAAATCTTAAGGTACTTATTGGCGTATACAGTGTAATTGTATATATAGTAAAACAATTCTGTATGCTTAGTTTTTTTTTTGGCATATTTAGTTGAATGTAATTTTACATGCAATACATGTTTAGGGAGAAAAAATAACATTAAAGATAAATTAACAATTACTCAACGTTACAAAAAAAAATAATAAACTGACAGAATTGTTTTTTTGCAAAAATAGAAACATTGCACTAGGTCGTGGTGTCGCGGTTTGGACATGTACGGCTATTATGCGTTCCGATCTCACCATATGTTCCACATCGTCTTTTGAGTTTTGCGTTTTGAATCCGCTAATTGCTCCATAGTTTCGGTAAAATTGTACACCGGTTTCTAACGAGCGAAATGCATTCCCACTGGAATCTTTTCTTGTTCCACCTCTCGGTATCCAATATTTTGTTGATCCCGACGAGATTTCGAGCCGTTGTCTTACTTTGTTTTTTGACATCACAAAAGTTATTAGACAATAATACAAAATGTATATATTATATATACAGTTATATAACATCATTCATACACAATTTTCATTTTTCACTTATATTGCCTTATGTTCTCAAATATTTGTATAGAATATACATTTTTAATAGTCTATGTATGCACGTTTTGATTTATAAGTATACAAACTGATTAATTTATTATAACAGAGAATTTCTACCATACAATGAAATAAGTATGAGTAGATCTTTACTTGAACAAATTACAGCATTTAAAAATATACAATCTGTTGTTGTATTATAAATATACAACGAATAAATTAATATATACATGTTGTAATTGCTGAATAAACACGCAACGAATTTGGTAACAAATATACTATATGCAGATAAGGCGTAAGTATACATATACATAATGCTATATACACAAGACTTATATTCTAAATTGGCAAATTTTCTGTACAAAACATACAAACTACTAATTGAGATGCAACCTTCATACAAGTGGGTAATATGCAAACATATATTATATATACAATGTGACACACTACATAGACAACATTTACATACTAAACATACAAAGCAACAATTATGCGGTTCTATATTTTTGCATACAAAGCAACAATTTAGACTTATATTCTAAATTGGTAAATTATCTGTACTAAACATACAAACTATTAATTGAGATGCAACCTTCATACAAGTGGGTGATATAGAAAAATATAAAACTATATATACAATATTGACACACTACATAGACAACATTTACATACTAAACATACAAAGCAACAATAATAGAAGTGCATATAGTTCATTGGTCATCAATTGTTGATTCACAAAGGCGTCGAATATTATAGCTTTTTCTCGGACAAATTACCTGGAGGACATTCATCATTGCGTTGAAATCAATACTTTTTGCCATTGTATAACTCGTTCCAATCAAATGGGTGATACCTCATTGCAAATTGTTAGATATCCGTCGCTTTAATTTTTTGTGGATGAATTGCGGACGATTTTGGGTGATAATGGTGATTACAGAGGTTTTGATAATGGCGATGCAATGTTGGCGTTGAGAAGAGACGTATATTTTTGATTGTATATGGTAAATTGCGTGATTTATGGGGACGTGATCAATAATGAGATCACGCCCCTATAATGTAGGAGGAGGTTACAATTAATAATTTTACGGATTCCAATTTTACCCTTTCTATTGTATAGTTACTTTTGAAAACTTGTATAGATTGTAACGAATCTTGGCCATTGATTTACTATTTGGATGGTCTAGATTCGGTCTTATGGACTAACCTAAGATGGTGGTCTCACAAGATCCTCTCCCTATATATATATATATATATATATATATATATATATATAAAGAGAGTCACTTGCATGGTTGCGTAAATCGTTAGCGCTAGTCGGGCGGCAACCCGGCGCCTAGGAGCACTAGACGCTGGCGGCCGCTGGGAACAACACTATTTTTTTTTTTTTTCATTTTTCTTATTTTTTTACCGAATTTTGGCCGATCTATTCGCCTCTTAGACCGCCTAGGCCCGATTTTTTGGCCGCCTAAGAGAGAGTCTAGCTTCGATTTAGTCCGAGACCGCTTAGCCCGCCCTGGCGGGCGCCTGGGCCAATTTTGGCCAAAATGATTTTTTTGACCGATTTGGGCAAAATCGGATCGACTAGGGTGTCTAGCGCCTAGGCCCTAAGCCGATTTTTACAAAGATGGTCACTTATAAATAGTAGTGCAAAATTTTTCCGCCCATTTTACCTTTCTAAATCTAGACAATATTGAATTACTATTATAAAATGAGTAATAATGAAAATTGAAAATTTAATAATTTCAACAACTTGCAATAAAAAATGGCAAGATTTTGGGTAAATTTTAATAAATAAGGTAATATTATTTCGACAATCGAATTATACTTCTCATCTATAAAAATTATAATTTCTTAATTTTTAAATCGAATTATCACTTAAGTATAATTTGGTTAAGTTCTAATTATTAAGGTAAATATATTTTGACAACTACTTTTATATTTTATTAACTTAAAATTTAATTTTTTTATTTTCACGTAATTTATGATTTAATATTTAATGAACAAAGTACAAAGTAAATCTAAATAAAATCGACAACATAAAAATTAAAAACTTAAAATACAACATAAACTAAATAAATTCAAAACAAGCACATACAATCTATAAAATAAAGAATTCATAAAATTATACAAATAAATAAAAATTTATAAAATAAAGCCTTAAAATTATAAAATAAATCTAAAATTTATTTGTAAGTCTATAAACATAAAATCTAAACAAATATTAAAATAAATCTAAAAATTACTCTAATAAAAATATAAATCATTGATAAATTAAAAATAATCAAATTACATCTAATTTTATTCTAAGAATTTAAAAATTACCAAAAAGAAATCTATGACTAATTTAATAAATGAAAAATTATAATATAAAATCTTAAATTATATAAGTACACATATTTAGAATTTCATTTGCATAGTGCCTCATCATCTTTCTCTTCGCATTTATTGTTTCTTACTCTAATGTGCATAATCAGGTCGATTTGGTGTCGGCTTATGTATATAGTTTTGTTATGACATAATACATTGTGTGCTTTATATCTCTGTTAATGTGATTATGATACTCAACTTGACTTTGCGATGCTTGCTAAATATTGTCCAATTATCTATTTCGAGCTCTTTCTTTAATTCTTTGGTATGTTAATTGTGCGTAGTAGATGCAAATTAATATGCAAGAGAGCTCTGCAGAAGATGGATGGATGTTCATTTTTTGGTGATCGTCATCATTTGTTCTCATTTTACTTAGTTTTAATATGCCAACTTTTGTCTAATTTGTAGTGGATATGGCGTGAATAATAGATTTCTTTAACTTGTTGGTAAACCTTTATTGTTATCGATTGTACAATGATTCGAATTTAGATTAAGTTATATTCGAGAATATATGAAATTTTGCAATGAATTTGATTTGAATTTGATTTATGGTGTAGAAGTAGTGATTGATTGTCGGGATATTTATTGTTTTAAAATTATTTACGCAAATAATTTCCAGAAAAAATTAGAGGAAATACCACAAAATACCCCGATTTTTTGAAAAAAGACAAAAATACCACCCTATCACTAATCTACCCCATCTGGTCCTAAACTTCCCATATATACCCACCCCTTTATCGTTTCTTATCGTTTTTTACCCTCCTCCGCTTTCCTATGTTTTTTTTTTTTTTACAAGCATGACAGAGTTCACCTGATTTCAACGACGCCGACGCCAAGGTGTTTATCACCGTTGATCTCACAACCCATTCAACGGATTGGATCCGCGGTTCTCGTGTTCCGCCACCGCGGCCTCTCGCAAACTGCAGACCGTGAATCTCGCGGATTTTGTTGAAATCGCTAATTTCTTATGGTTTGTTCCTTCGCAAGTGGCCACCTTATCCTTGCTCATGACATCTATATGTACAGTATGTAAGCATATAATTCAATTAATGCCGCGGTAAAGCATTTGCACTTTTGTGGGAGGATATGATGATCATATATATGTTTGCCATTTAAATTAATTCGCTTTTTTAATTTACCGCATAATTAAAGAAGCACCATGTCTTCGCCGCACCACGCCACCGCGCGCCGACTCAGACATTCCTTTCGCCAGGGAGGACTCACCGTCGAAGAAGATGATGAATATTTAACAGGACGACGAGGATCGGGGTGAAGATTTTGGTTGATTTCGAGTTTTCATCCAAGGGTGAGGCTCGCAAATGCAGTTTGATGAAATGTCGAGCTTAAGACTTTTAGATTAAACCCAATTTTCTCGTGTTTTTTATTATTTTATGATTTGAAGCTTTTCGCTTGTTTCATGTTGTTTCAAGTTGTTTTTTATGTTTCAGATTTCCATTTATTTGTTCTTTTTTATTATTTTTGATTTGTTGTGTTATGTATCTGATTGTGTATCTTTTTTTATTTTTTTGTAGTGAATGTGGGATTTTTTGTTGCTTGTTTTGCCGAGCACTTTATTGGTGGGAAGGTTATGGACGTCGAAGCATTTGAGATAGAGAATGAACAAGTAAAGTTCAGTCATCTGCTTCACAATCATGCTAAGTTGAAGCTGCAAAATGGTGATGACGATGACAACGACATTGAGTTTCTACCTCCACTTCCTAATGATTTTAGAGAATTGTTGTTATGTAAATCTTAATGATGATGTAATCAGTTGAAACATATAAGAAACATAAATGAAACATGTAAGAAACAATTGTGAAACAGGGGATCATGTGATAAAAGTTTGTAGTAAATTGCTTTTAAATTTAGAGAAATAGTGTAGTTTTTCCCCATATACTGTTCAGCTTTTTTTTTGTCATCCTTGTAAATGTTGATCTTTGCTTCATTTCGATGTATGCATGTCAAATCTTGAACTAAGAGAAATAGTGTAGTTTTTCCCCATATACTCTTCAGCTTTTTTTTTGTCATCCTTGTAAATGTTGATCTTTGCTTCATTTCGATGTATGCATGTCAAATCTTGAACTAAAGATCTTACGTACTCTAGAGAAGTTGTTACTTTAGTAAGTTTTTCCCGCTACAGTTGATGCATTCAATAATTCTACGATGTTGGAAGTCAATACAAAGTATTTTTTTGGTCTGACAATGGGAGTCGTGTCCATTTCTCGTAGCCGATGATGGACAAGTAAGCTCAAAATTTCTGAATTGAATTTGTTGTTCCAAGATTTCGTTTAGGGTGCTGAATGTGCAGTCCATTGGAATCAGTATTCTTGTTATTTCAAAGTTGGTATACTTTCTATGTTCTTCCCATTGTCCATTGTAGCATACCACAACCGAGATTTTCTCTGTCTGAATCGTGGAATTCAATGAAACATTGGCTAAGTGAAACATATAAGAAACATAAATGAAACAAGTATGAAACAACAAAGAAACAACAAACATGTTTGAAACAACAAAGAAACAAAAAAGAAACCAACGCAAAAAAATGGAAAATGGGTATTTTTGTCAAAATTAATGGAAAATGGGTATTTTTGTCCAAATCCAATGAAAATGGTATTTTTGTCCAAAATCATGAAAATGGACATTGTGCAGGATTGAGTATGAAAAATGGGGTATTTATGTCCTTTTCCCAAAAAATTATAAAAAGTGGACAATAGAAAATCTGTTGTAGATTTTGAACATAAAGAATAGTTCTTCATCGTTGTCTAATAGCAATGATAAACCATTTTTCACCGTCATTGTCTTTTAGGAAAAAATTATGTTGTAAATATATGTGTTGTAAAAGAGGGCGTTAATTGACAAATGTGTTTTCACCGTTGCAATAAGTAATAGACAACGTGTTGTAGATTTGTCTTTTTAGAGAAAAATTTATTGTAGATATCTCGGTTGTAAAAGAGTACGTTGATGTATTAAATGGTTTTTCACCGTTGTCTGTTTATAAAACTACAGCAGTTATCGCAACGGAGCTTAACCATTGTAGTTAATATAAAAGACAACAAATCAAACAATGTTGTCTATTAGTACCCTCTTACAAAACAGATATCTACAAAGTTTTTTCCTAAAAGACGGTAATTGATTCACGTTGTCAATTATTGTTATTCTTGTAGTGAAATGTTAGAAATTGTAATTCTCTTTTTCAATAAATCTTTTTTTACTTTAACATAATTGGGGTAAATTCTAATGGTTTAGGTAAAAACAATATGCGCTTTTATACTTTCTTAGTTTAAACAATTAAAATTTATTATTTTGAGTAATCAATTTTCAAAGATTTTCACATTTTTACGATTGGTAGGATTTTAGATATAATGTGAATCAATTTAATAGTTACTATTTTTTTCCGTAAAACAATAGTATTTATTTTCTTATGAAAATCATAATTCTTGCTTGATAGGTATAACCAAATAACGAATCCGCAATTATCAAATATAAAAATTAAAACAATATACTACACATTCTTGAATAATACAATACAACTATAGAGAACATGCAAAATTAAAATTTCAAAACCGAAAAACTTAGTGAATATAACATATATAACATAAAAAATCAAAAAAAAAATATAGTCAAATTTAAATATTAATGAGGAGATTTATATATATTTCTAATTTGAATTATACAAAGAATTTTAGAAATAAAATAGATATGCATATACATGAATTTTGTAGAAATAAGTATTGTATATACTTTTTGGATATAGGATGAGTAATTACTCATCACATAAAAGTATTCTATTTATTTGTTTCTATATTACTTGGCTATTTATTTGTTAATCTAAAACAATAAAAATCATTGTCCCGGTTTTGTTAGAAAGATTTTTCAAAATAATCATGATTTAAGTAGAATGATATTATTATTCATAAATCAAACGACACTCTAATTTTACTTTGTTGGTATAAATTTCAACTTTCTCCATAGATGTAATTTAATTTAGTTATGAAAAATCATTAAATGAACATATAATTTATAAAGTTTTAACAAATCAACAAGTGTTTTAATAGATGTATAAACTTGCTTCAAATATATAATCAATTCATTTTTTTCATTTTTAAAATTATATAATCATTTTTCTCATTTTTCTAAATTTTAGTTTTTAATTGATATTTAATATGATATTTTGTAAGAATGTATTAAATTATTATAATAATAATTATTTAATAAATCTTACATTACATTGTTTGGGCCAAGACATGTCAATCCTTGCACCCTCTTTCTGCGTTCAACGGATAGGTCCAAGTTATGTCCCACTTTATTACAATTCCTATAATATACCAATTTTATAATATCAAAATTATACAATACCTCATTATATTACATTCTATGCATCGACGGGTGTTATACTAGTAAAAATTTTCAAAATAAAGTATATCCAATCGCCCCAAGTCGCGATTGGATATCGAATATTTTTATTTTCGTTCCTGAGAAATTTAATCAACCCAACATGTGATTGTTTATGAATTTTTTTAGAAAATACACTATTCACTCACTTTTATTTTTTCTCTTACCAATCACATCCGCACCATTTTTCACAAATAACTAATCATTATTTTACCAATCATTCTCCTTTAAATTTTCACTATTCATCCACTCACACATTCTAACTACCAATCATTATTTTACTATTTCATATCAAATAAACTTTCATCATTACTTTTTCGATCTCATATCCAATCACACTCTTAAAATTCATCTTTTTTTTCAAAATTTTTTTACCACTATTCTCTAGCCAAAAAAAATTTCAAAATGAAAAACATATCCAATGCACCCTAAACAAACCAATTAGTGATGTCCATCCAAAGAGATTTCCAAATGAAGTGACGGGATCAAAGAATCCCAAAAGTCTTAACAAAAACATCATATGTTTGCCAAACTACATTATAAGATAGTACTTTTTCCTTGTCTAGAGAACAAATTGTAGTCCAGTTTCAATGCATAGAATGAAGAAAGTCAAAATTGAATATATTAGGAAATCAAGTTTTGATACATAATTGATATTTCAAAGATATATACGGATTTAACATGATGCAAGCATATTGTAATCTTTCTTGGAGCGATATATATGTCACTTTCTACCTTTATATATAAACTCTGATTAAAAAATAATTAATTAATTTCAACAGTCCTATAACATTTTTTCTTCTTTAATTTAAACTTTAAATTAGGTTGCTCTCATCTAACGTAGGGCGTAAAGAAGTAAATTTTTCGATTCCATTCGGTATTTGAATTTGTATATTTACATTCGAATTAAAATTAGAATAAAAATCAAATAAGAATATTTATTCAAATTGCATATTATGCTAATATGAATATCATTATATTCGATTTGAGTATTCAAAAGAATATTCGAATATATATATATATATATATTTAAATAAATGACTTGTATGTAATGTTTATACATATAACTATACAAGTATATAATTATTTATGATTATTAATATATAATTAACTATGTATTCCCAAGTCTAAACTAATAAGTCCATATATAATTATATTCTTGTAGTGTATTTTTTTGATGGACTCGGCAAAACGACAATAATCTTTTTTATTTTGTTCATATATTTGGTGATTAATATGTTATTGTGGTATTTAATAATTTAATGACCCAAAGTTATTATTTAGATTCTAATCGGATATTATAGGAAAAAAAAAAGATAAAGGTAGGTTAGGATTTCTGATACGAATATTTGAATTGATTCGTATATATTCATATATATTTTCAAATAAGAATAAGTATTAGTTTTTATATTCAACATTAAAAAGAACTAGATATGACCCCGCAATGCACGGATGGTATATTTATGAGGTCTGCCATCGTCGACCTTGATCATAGTATGTTGGATTCTCATAAATTTTTCTTTCTCATAAAAGATGAGTTTCAAGTTGCAGAGAAAATGTTTGGTGAGAATGAATGCATCGTGAATCAATATTTATAGGTGAATTAGTGAGATAATTAAAGAAAGTTTTCAAAATATTTTTTTGCTATGTATTTTACCCTTAATAACATATTTTAATATCCTTTATTTGATTTCAGAATCTTGTATTTAACATTTTGTATTTATTTCTTAAGAGTTTCAGGTTTTTAATTGAGACAACTATCACATATGTTTGGAATTTTTGTTATACAATCATAATATTATAAAAATATATGTCAAAATTAATCAACGATCAATTATTTTTTTATTATTATTTATCAGTAGAAATTTGATTACAATCAATCAAATAATCAAACTTTCATAAATAATTTTTCAATTTAGTATAATCAATGTATTTTTTCCAACAACAAAATCAAAGTATAATATGTCAAAATAAATAGATTAGAATAACCTACAAAAAGTGAGTTTATGTTTTACAAATTTATATTTTGAATGAAGAAATCTTATTTCATTAATTATTGAAATGTATGTTATGCAAATAATAGTATTATAAAAATATCGGTCGAGATTAATCAATATCAGATATTCTTGTTATTATTTATTAGTAATATTTTGATTGCAATCAATCAAATAGTCAAACCTTCATAAATAATTATTCAGTTTACCATAATTAATGAATTTTTTTTCAATAACTAAAACCAATTATTAATATATAACAGAAAATAAATTGATTATAAGTTAAAAAATGTGACATTTGGTTTACCAAATTTAACGTTGATTAGAATTCTAGAAATAAAATCGTGACTTTTAATTTTAATTATCAAATAAAATATCATATTTACTTATTTTTTTGGCTACTATTTGTAAGTGGCTTTCTTTATAGATAAAATAATAATGTAATATATTAATATAAAAGAAACTATTGTATATATTCAATTTGTTTCGTCTTTGATTATATTATTATTTGATTGATTGCATACTTTGATTAAGGGTTCGTCCAAATTTAATTGATTTGCATTCTTGGTGATTTGTTTTAGAATAAGAAGGAATTAATTTGGATTAGAATTATAATAAAATACCTTATATTTTAAGAATAAAATATCCATATAATTTAAATTTATCTTGTTTGAAAAGAACTGTATAATTTATTTTGAAATTTGTATTAGTCATATATAATTATACATGTTTTCTACTAAATATAATATCAAATTAGGTTTTGCAGAATATAAAATCGGTTTAAATCAATTAAGTAACTAAAATAATGATTACGGTTTACATTTACTTAATAAAATTATTATTGTCATATCATGTGATTAATGATTAGTTTTGGTTCCAAAATAAATTGATTTGTATCAATATTAGCACTATTAAATTTTTGATAATATATTTACCGAATTTTTACAATAATAACCAAATTTATATCTTGATATTCAACTCACTGGATTTATTTAGACCCTAATCTAATGTAGAACATCCACTATTTTATTATTAATTTTACTAATATAAAAGGTTGTTGGTCCTTATTGATGCTTTTGCATGTGACATAAAACAACAATACAAAATATTGAATAGTGCCAAAAGTCTTCATAAAGAGTTATAAATTAATCCGCCCACTCTTCAAAAAGATACGATAAAACCCCAAAAACATCCTTTACTAATCCAACTTGCACAATGGCCAATAATCACACTGCCCAACAAAATGATATTCAAACTTGCAAAAACAACAATCTCCCCATGGCGGTGGTTATGGTCCCGCTTCCAGCGCAAGGCCATCTCAACCAGCTCCCTCCACCTTTCCCGCCTGATCTCCGCCGCCCACAACATCGCCGTCTACTACGCCGGCGCCGCCACCTACATTCGCCAGGCCAAGCCCGACTCCACGGCTGGGACCCACCATCCATTTCCAACATAAATTTCCACGAATTCCCAAAAACTCCCTTCGAAAACCAAATCCTAATCCCCATGCAAAACAAAATTCCCTTCACAAATCATGCCTTCTCACGGCTTCGTTGAATCTCCGGGGCCCTGTTTTCGATTTCGTCGATGGGCTGAGAATTTTCAGGAGGGTGATCGTGATTTTTCGATTCGCTGATGGCTTACGTTGTCCAGGACATTGATTCTATTGAAAATGCTGAGTGTTATAGTTTTCGGAGTATTTCGGCTTTTTCTGTGTGTTCGTGGGAAGTTGAGGTTTCGCCTGATTTGCCGAATATTCTGAAAAGAACTTCCGTCCCTTGACGGATATTATCCGCGGAATTTTCCCGAATTCGGAGAGATTTCATGTGTAGATTTTCTGAATTTGCAGAAAAAGCTTTTGGCATTTAACCCGAGGAAAATATTTTCGAATGTTTGAGTGGAGAGATATATCTTTTTTCATTAATTTTTTCGCCTCATTAATTTTAATCATTTATTTGTGTGTAGAAATTGGAAGGTTTTTGCCTGGATTTATTTGGCCAAAAGATTCAGGAATGGAAACAGAAAAGGTATGGGCTTTAGGTCCATTTAACCCTGTTTTAGAAAAAAAGGGACTCAAATATTAATCGTCACGAATGTTTGGAGGGCTTGATAAACAGGCAAGATATATCTTTTTTTCATTAATTAAGTTAAAAAAAAAATTCGCCTCATTAGTTGATTTTAATACATTTATTTGTGTCCTGATTGTAAAAAATGTTTGGATCTGTTCCTGTAAAATTACAGGAACCGGATTCTGATTTTTGTTTCGTTTGGCACGACGTCTTCATTCAGTGATGAACAAATCAAAGAGATTGCGTTTGGGCTGGAAAGAAGTGAGCAGAAGTTCATATGCGGGTGCTTAGAGATGCAGATAAAGGAGACATTTTTGCAGGGAAGCTAGAAAAGCTGAACTGCCTGATGGGTTTGAAAAAGGGTGAAAGAAAGGGGTATCATTGTGAGAGATTGGGCACCCCAGTTGATATTCTAGGCCATCCTTTCTACAGGTTATATTATAATTCCTATTTTTTTATTTGTTTTCCATTGGGTCAGTGTTTGTAAAGTCACTAAAAATCACTTTCATTTTTTGTTGATTAAAAGTACTTTTTAGTGTTGCAAAGTCTTAACTTTGTTTCATTTAATTAAAATCCAAAAATTTTACTTTTTACTAGTAAATAAATATTTTTATAACTTTTTCACCCAAATATTCGCTTTCTCAATTTTTAATTTTATTTTCAAATCCTACCAACTTTTAATTCTAAACTATTTTTTTAAAAGTAGAAGTTTTTGCAAACACTCCCATTATATATTTTAACTCGTATTTTTATGATAAAAATTATATAATTATTAGATTAATTTAAAACTACCCCTAATTAGGTTTAGTATAATTAAAATTTTTTTAGGTATCTTCTATAATTAAGTACCATTTAAAATATATGTTAATAAAATAGAAACATATGGAGATGAGGTATTTGCAATTTTGAATGATAAATAGGTATTTTTGTAAGGATAATTACAAATATCATCCTTAAGATTTAACCTAATCACAAAAAGAAAAAGTAGAAAAGTCAAACTTTATTATCTTTTAAAATTATAAATACTCCTTCACATGTGTTTCTATTTTACAAATTGTACATACTTAGGAGATGTTGAGGGTGTAATTTATGTAATAAATACAAATTAAAAAATTCACTTAATGATATGAATAAAAATATAATCTTCCAAAAAAACTGCAAAAATAAAAATATC
Source organism: Rehmannia glutinosa (assembly GCA_016081115.2). Taxonomy (NCBI): domain Eukaryota; kingdom Viridiplantae; phylum Streptophyta; class Magnoliopsida; order Lamiales; family Orobanchaceae; genus Rehmannia; species Rehmannia glutinosa. The sequence continues at coordinate 17,229,661 of CM071933.1, forward strand.
CTTAAAAAAACAAACTAATAAAAAATCATTAATGCTGCCAAAATTATATTTTGTTGTCTCCTATTTCTTAATTATTGTACTTAGTTCTCCTATATAAACGCAGTTAACTATTCATTTATTATATTTATCACCTTTGACAAAAATTTGTGCCTCAATTTACACATACAAACAACATTAGAAAATAAGTTTGCATATGGATTTACCACTACAAGCTGGAAAAAAAAGTATGACACCAATTTCGCTTAATTTATTAATATAAACCTAAAATGGGCGATGAAGTTGTATGACTGCGCGTTTTATGAAAATCGCTTCAAGCTCAAACACAAATACATAGTCTTGAAATGTATTATTTTTTATGATTATGATGTATGCTATTCTTTTTTTTTTTGACTTCATCAATAAAACATTAAGCAGTATTTGATGCCTATTGTTTGATGGTATATTAAAAATTTTATAACGCAGAGAGCATACAATTCATGTAGAACTATTATAAAAATACACGTTTACATTATAAAAAGAGGCTCACGTGATATACATCTTGCGCATCGCACGGGTAAAAACTAGTACTTGTAATTTTTATTTCTTACTATCAAAGAAAGATATTGTATCTAAAATAGAGGATGAAATACGACAGGTGGTTTTGTAAGCCATTGTGGATGGAACTCATGTTGAGAGAGCATTAGCATGGGAGTGCCAATAGCAACTTGGCCATTGCATTCGACCAGCCGGCAAATGCTGTTTTAATAACATAGTAAGAAGATTGTGAGATGAAGCAATGGACCCGTGGAAGATGAATTGTTATCACTGGCAAAGTAGAAAATGGTGTACGGAAATTGATGGAATCAGAAGAGGGAGATGAGATAAGGAAAAGGGCATCAGAATTAGGAAAACTGTCAGGAATTCGGGGTATGGAAAGTGGAGCTAGACGCAAGGAGATGGACTCATTTATCACCTACATCACTAGATAATTTTTCGAATTTCATTATGAATACATGATCCCTTAAATGTTTATATATGAAAATATTCTATATGCATAGTTATTGGGATAATTACAAAAACTATAGCTAAGGTTTAACCTAATTACAATAAAAAACTGTAGTTATCTTTTTAATATTATAACAGAATACCCACTTGATATTATTTTCCATTTTACAAATTGAACCATGAGAATGGGGATAATGTTAGATAAATACTTAATCTCAAGGAGTGTTTATAACACCTTAAGAGGGTTTTATAGCATTTTTTGTAAAATAACTAAATTTTTTGTAATTATATATGATAAACCTTGAGGGTAGTTTTCATAATTATCCCTAAGTAATTTAATTATGTGACGAATATTGATTCCCTTCATGAATTAAAAATTTATAACATCAACTTTTTAAAAAATTGGCCAAATACCTTACAAAATAAAGAACACAAGAAGACATCGCACCTTTTTTAGTTAAATGACCGAAGGACATGTTTTTGAAAAAAAAATATGTCTTTTTATTTTTATTTTTTAAAAAAAGTAAATGGTCAGTTTAATTTTGTCTATTACCACTAAGAAAGTATAATATACATCAAATTATTTTATTATCGCGAATAATAATTCACGATAGAGATGTAATCCAACTCTCTCCCAATGTGAAGACTTTAATTTTTACACGGTCTACATACAAGATCTTCCATTTGAGTATTCTTTATGGTGTTTCAATTCATCGTATGAATGTCACCTTATAAATGACATTATTATTGTATAAGTGATATTTACCATATTAATCAAGAAATGCCCTTCATGTTACAGTTGTTCAGTCTTCTTAAACACTATTAGATTAGGATTTTTCGGTTTGTCTTTTGGACGTTCTCCGTCCATGTTAGCTAATGTATAGATATGGTTTGACTGATTAATGTCATAAAAATCTCTGTCGCTTGTCTTATACTGATGAAAGGGATTCAATATTAGTGATTAAACTGTTCGCCAAAAAATATTGGCGATGCAAATCGCAAATCATACAGATGATGTACTTTATAATACCATGCAAAGTCGCATTCTCAGCATTTTCGAACCAAAATACTTAGACTATAATAACATCGATTTACCAATTTTATTGGTGCTGAGAAAATCTGTATTTTATATCTAACTAAAATCAAAAAATAAAGAAAGAAAATAAAAATAAATTTATAACCCACAAGCATTTTCAACATCTTGTGAGATAACCCAGCATGTTAATCTCAACATGCTTTCTTCAATATTAAATGCGAATGAAGTTTTAAAAACCAATCTCATGCAATTCTATGGGCTCAATTTCTAAATTCATTTACTTCCTCCGCCCAGTGTGGTGCGTAGTCAGCTGATTAATAATAATTGTAGTCCTGCATCGTTACAATTTTATTAACTCCAAAAGATTTGTGAATGAAGGATTCCCCACAAACACGCATGTCACACATGCTTATGTCAATTCAATTTTCGCCTTACTAGAACTCACCTCCTGACATGGGACTAAGATGATGTATGCTAATTATTGATCGATAAAAGCAATTATAAATAAGCACCTCGAATCCCCAAATAGAAAATTTAAGCTAAATTAAGAAAATAAATAATCATATTTAATACAAATTCACAGCCATTATGCCCCTAAGATCCGAAAAATATGCCAAACATTGACATAAACTCATATACAAATTTCAATCAATATTACGCACATCATATTGAAGACAAACAAGAAGTTCTTAGATATAGAAACAAACCCTTCTTGTCAGATTTCTGATTTCCTTCTCCTCTGGCCTTCAGGTTCCTAGCCGAAAGCCTTGTGGTGTTCTTCGCGATCTAGCCTTTGCTCTCAAAAGCTCTTCGATTTCTTCGTTCCCCGTGTTATTTGATGTGTTTTTGATGTGTTGAATGATGAGATTTCCTGCAAGACTTGGTCCCCTTTATGCATGCTGGAGAGATCACTTGCAGAGCCGAACGACAAACATCGAAAAACGCATCAAAATAGACTCCCCACGGCCAGGCCGTGTGCGGGACCACGGGCTTGTGGTGCCGATGCCGACGTCGCATGGGCGTGCGGTATGACACGGGCAGCTGGTGCGGTTGGCCGACCTTTCCCACTGGGCCATGTGACTCACACGCTCCGGCCGTGTGGGCCTCCGTCTCCATTCTCCTCTGCTTTCTTTCCTTCTTCACACAACTGTGATTTTCACACGCACCCACACGGCCGTGACACCATATGGTCCGACGTGTTTACTCGCTTTGTTCACTTTTTCCATCGATTTGATCGTCTCTTTGCATCAAGTTAATCTTAGTTGGCATCCTAACTCACATTTCTTCATTTTAAGCTCTTTAATTACAAGAATACGCAGATCATGCCCTTTAAAGGAAACTAAATAAAAATATAGTAAATATGCGTGCAAATGCATCAATTATATATCATTTTAAGCTCCAAAATGCACGATATTTAAACACATCAAAATCCGAACTTAAAGTATCAAGCCAGCCCTTGAGCAAATTTAGAAAAATAATATAAGGGATAAAAACGAAAACACCCAAGAACACTATAAACATTAAATCACATTAGACTTCATACTTAAAGAAACCATGTAATTCATCATCAAGAAGTCATTATTCATGTTTCGCATAATTAATACTTCCTAGTACATTTACATCATGACTCCACAAGTAACAGTATCACCCACCTCAAAAGTGTATGGTGTTTTACGCCCAAACAATTCAATGAAAGTAGAACTACCATAGGCTTGGGCAAATCCGTCTAACTTCTACTCGACCACTTTTGTGGGTACAATCTAAGACTCAAAAAGGATCTTTCATTCGTTGTAATGTGCTCTGTAAGTATGGCTGGAACAAAAGTGATCCGACTTGTTAAAGAGAACTTGCCGCTGATGATTTCACAATCACCAATCCACCTCACCATAACACGGGCTTCTTTTTTCCAATGATCCCACCCTCGTTTTCCTCTCCTTTTTTTTTTTTTTTTCCCAATTTAATTCCACCCTTGTCCCTATTTTTTTTTTTTTCACATTCTTTGGCCTTTTTTTTATTTTTCTTTTAGCTCTCAAGCTTCTCATTTTTCATAATTTTTTTAAATTTTTTTGGCTTATTGATTTTATCTTTTTCTTTGTGTGATTTTTTTTTAGGCTTCATGTAATTTTTTTTTCATTTACTCAGAGCATCGCTTCATCCTTCTTCCTTTCGCTTAACTTTTCTTTTATAAATACCTACATCTCCTGCCCAAACTTATTCATTCTCTTATAAGTCCAGTGAATTGTGGTAGACAGCCATAAATTTAAAGACTGTCATGGCTCTGTGACAAAAAGTTAGCAACACGTAACTGAACGAAGCAATACCGAG